>JARQOD010007074.1:0-40380 GCA_033576555.1 Oophaga sylvatica | reverse complement strand
TCATTCTTCTTCATATTCTACTTCTTCATCTTTTCCTATTCTCTTTTCATATATTCTTATTTGTGACAGGCTTTCCCTGTAGTTGTAACTCAAAAGGAAGTTTAAACCCCCTTCCGTTCTTCTGTCACAAAAGATTTAAACATATTTATACGTTTTCATTTTGGCCTGCAGCAGCAGGCATTTTCCGGGGGCACCCCGAGGGGAACGGATCCCCCCATACACTGCTTAGTCTTCTTCTGTTATTATTAGAGAATCTTTTGCTCTGATTTTTTTTTATTTTAATGTTCTTCTGCTTTTTTTTTTCTGCTTTTGGTCTTCGCCCCTTGTTCTGTATCATTTTGGGTTGTCTTCATGTTTTTTTGCCCTCTTGTATTTTCTTTGGTAATTTTTTGGGTCTTTTTTGGGGGTGGGTTAGGTCGTCGTCTCATGGTCGTTCCTTGGGGTTTCTTTTTCTTTGGGGGGGTCTTCGGGTCGTTGCTTCGGGTCGTCGTCAGGAGATCCAGAGTGTTCCCAAAAAACCTTTTAAAAAATTTCAACTTGGAAATGTAGTAAAGGGTACAAGGGGGCGGGAAAACCCCGAAACCAGCTGACTGTCCTGGAACCAGATGGGTAGTAGAAGGAACAAGACCAATGCACAACCGGGCCACTGACGGATGGTCACAGTTCAAAGAAAGAGGTCCTGGCTAAAAACACTACCAAGGACCAGCAACTTTTGGGGAACTGGGAACCCGAGAAGGGGGCACCTAGGTCAAAGCATGCCGAGACCAGCTGACGTACGGGAAACCCTGGGGGTTGCAAAAGGGAACAAGAGCCAATGGAAGTAACGAGGACCAGCTGACTGTGCTGGAACCCAGAGGGGCAGCAGAAGTAACAGAGCTAATGGCACAACCGAGGACCAGCTGACGGTACTGGGACACGGTTACTAAGCAGGAGGTACCTGTGCTAGAAAGCACTACCAAGGACCAGCAGACGTTGCTGGAACTCGGATACCGAGGAGGAGGCACCTAAGCCAAAGGCACTGCCGAGAACCAGCTGACGGTACTGGAACCCGGACGGGTAGCAGAAGATACAAGAGCCAATGGAAGTAACGAGGACCAGCTGACTGTGCTGGAACCCGGAGGGCCAGCAGAAGGATCAGAGCCAATGGCACAACCGAGGACCAGCTGACGGTACTGGGACACGGTTACTAAGCAGGAGGTACCTGTGCTAGAAAGCACTACCAAGGACCAGCAGACGTTGCTGGAACTCGGATACCGAGAAGGAGGCACCTAGGCCAAAGGCACTGCCGAGAACCAGCTGAGAGCAGCAACTGGCGGTGTTGGAGCCCAGGATCAAGGAGGGTGTAGGCTGGGGCCCTAGTAAGAGCAACTTTCAAATCTGGTGTAACTTGAAATTGGAGGTAGCAGGACTTATTGCCGGACACACAGCAGGGGAACAGCTGTCATTACTGAACCCAACAAACACAGGAACGAGTGTTTTTCTCTGTGCATACAGCACTTCTGAGCAGCAACTGGCGGTGTTGGAGCCCAGGGTCAGTCAGGGTGTATGCTGAGGCCTAGTATGAGCAACTTTCAAATCTGGTGTAACTTGAATTTGGAGGTAGCAGGACTTATTGCTGGACACACAGCAGGGGAACAGCTGGCATTACTGAACCCCACAAACACAGGAGCGAGTGTTTTTCTCTGTGCATACAGCACTTCTGAGCAGAAGGTACAAGAGCCAATGGAAGTAACGAGGACCAGCTGACTGTGCTGGAACCCGGAGGGGCAGCAGAAGGATCAGAGCCAATGGCACAATCGAGGACCAGCTGACGGTACTGGGACACGGTTACTAAGCAGGAGGTACCTGTGCTAGAAAGCACTACCAAGGACCAGCAGACGTTGCTGGAACTCGGATACCGAGAAGGAGGCACCTAGGCCAAAGGCACTGACGAGAACCAGCTGAGAGCAGCAACTGGCGGTATTGGAGCCCAGGATCAAGGAGGGTGTAGGCTGAGGCCTAGTAAGAGCAACTTTCAAATCTGGTGTAACAGCACTTCTGAGCAGCAACTGGCGGTGTTGGAGCCCAGGGTCAAGGAGGGTGTAGAAATCCCATATAGAGTAGTTGCCTTGTTACGTGGCACTTCAAAATGTATATACTCCAAACAAGAGAAATGTAAGCTTTACTAACATAAAATGCTGAATTTTCTTCAAGAATATTTAAATAAAGACATTTAAAATATATGCGCATATATGCACATGGCGACAACAAATGCAACAAAAAAAAAACAACATCGGGTATAGGGGTTGAAATGAATGCATACAAGTACATTTCATAATCTTTTAATGCTGCCTAAGGAACGGTGTGTACACCTGTAATATAGTGCAGACAATGTATGAAGGACTAGTCATCATCATCATTAGAAGTTTTATGTGACAGTAAAAAATACACTCATTGTAGTTCACACCCCATATATTAACCCCTTCACCCCCAAGGGTGGTTTGCACATTAATGACCGGGCCAATTTTTACAATTCTGACCACTGTCTCTTTATGAGGTTATAACTCTGGAACGCTTCGACGGATCTTCGCGATTCTGAGACTGTTTTCTCATGACATATTGTACTTCACGTTAGAAGTAAAATTTCTTCGATATAACTTGCATTTATTTTTGAAAAAAACGCAAATATGGCGAAAATTTTGAAAATTTTGCAATTTTCAAAGTTTGAATTTTTATTCCCTTAAAACAAAGAAATATATCACAAAACATAGTTAAGAAATAACATTTCCCACATGTCTACTTTACATCAGCACAATTTTGGAACCAAAATTTTTTTTTGTTAGGAAGTTATAAGGGTTAAAAGTTGACCAGCGATTTCTCATTTTTACAACAAAATTTACAAAGCCATTTTTTTTAGGGACCACCTCATATTTGAAGTCACTTTGAGGGGTCTATATAGCAGAAAATACCCAAAAGTGACACCATTCTAAAAACTGCACCCCTCAAGGTACTCAAAACCACATTCAAGAAGTTTATTAACCCTTCAGGTGCTTCACAGGAGCTGAAGCAACGTGGAAGGAAAAAATGAATATTTAACTTTTTAGCCACAAAAATATTTGACAAACTTTTTTTTATTTCACAAGGGTAAAAGGAGAAAATGGACAGATAAGGTTGTTGTGCAATTTCTCCTGAGTACGCCAATACCCAATATGTGGGGGAAAACCACTGTTTGGGCACACGGCAGAGCTCGTAAGGGAAGGAGCGCCGTTTGACTTTTTCAAACTTAAATTGGCTGGAATTGAGATTGGACGCCATGTCGCGTTTGTAGAACCCCTGATGCGCCTAAACAGTGGAAACCCCCCACAAGTGACACCATTTTGGAAAGTAGACCCCCTAAAGTACTTATCTAGAACTGTTGTGAGCACTTTGAACCCCAAAGTGTTTCACAAAAGTTTATAATGCCTGGGTGTGAAAAAAAAAAAAAAATTTTTCCACAAAAATGATTTTTTAGTCCCAAATTTTTGAATTTTCCCAAGAAAATTGGACCCCAAAAGTTGTTGTCCAATTTGTCCTGAGTACGCTGATACCCCATATGTGGGGGGGGAACTGCTTGGGTGCACGGCAGGGCTTGGTAAGGAAGTAGTAACGTTTTGGAATGCAGACGTTGATGGGGGTCATGTTCCGTTTGCAGTGCCCCAGATGAGCCTAAACAGTGGAAACCCCCCACAAGTGACCCCATTTTGGAAACTACACCCCCTAAGGAACTTATCTAGATCTTTGGTGAGCACTTTGAACCCCCAATTGCTTCACACAAGTTTATAATGCCCGGGCATGAAATAAAAAATCCTATTTTTTTCCTACAAAAATTATCTTTTAGTCCCCAATTTTTTTATTTTCCCAAGGGTAACAGGAGAAATTGTACCACAAAAGTTGTTGCCCAATTTGTCCTGAGTACGCTGATACCCCATATGTGGGGGAGAACCACTGTTTGGGCGCACAGCAGAGCTCGGAATGGAAGGAGCACCATTTGACTTTTTCCAACCAAAATTGGCTGGAATTGAGATTGGACGCCATGTTGCATTTGGAGAGTCCCTGATGTGCCTAAACAGTGGAAACCCCCAACAAATGACCCCATTTGGGAAACTAGACCCCCTAAGGAACTTATCTAGATCTTTGGTGAGCAATTTGAACCCTCAAGTGCTTCACACAAGTTTATAACGTAGAGCCGTAAATTTAAAAAATCATATTTTTTCCACAAAAATGATCTTTTAACCCCAATTTTTATTTTCCCAAGGGTAACAAGACTCCAAAAGTTATTGTGCAATTTGTCCTGAGTGCAATTATACCCCATATGTGGGAGTAAACCACTGTTTGGGTGCATGGCAGAGTTTGGAAGGGAAGGAGCGCCGTTTGACTTTTTCAACGCAGAATTGGCTGGACACCATGTCGTGTTTGGAGAGCTCCTGATCTGCCTAAACAGTGGAAACCCCCACAAATGACACCATTTTGGAAACTAGACTCCTCAAGGAACTTATCTAGATGTGTGGTGAGAACTTTGAACCTCCAGGTGTTTCACTAAAGTTTATAACGTACAGCCGTAAAAATAAAAAATCCTTTTTTTTTTTATAAAAATGATTTTTTCGCCCCCATTATTTTATTTTCACAAGGGTAACAGGAGAAATTGGACCCCAAAAGTTGTTGTCCAATTTGTCCTGAGTACGCTGATACCCAACATATGGGAGAAAACTACTGTATGGGCGCACGTCAGGGCTCGGAAGGGAAGTAGTGACGTTTTGGATTGCAGACTTTGTTGGAATGGTCTGGGGGCGTCATGTCGCATTTGGAGAGCCCCTGATGCGCCTAAACAGTGGAAACCCCCCACAAGTGACCCCATTTTGGAAAATAGACCCCACAAGGAACTTATCTAGATGTGTGGTGAGCACTTTGAACCCCAAAGTGCTTCACAGAAGTTTATAACGCACAGCCGTAAAAATAAAAAATCTTTTTTTTTTTTACAAAAATGATTTTTTCGCTCCCAATATTTTATTTTCACAAGGGTAACAGGAGAAATTGGACCCCAAAAGTTGTTGTCCAATTGGTCCTGAGTACGCTGATACCCAATATGTGGGAGAAAACTACTGTATGGGCGCACGTCAGGGCTCGGAAGGGAAGTAGTGACGTTTTGGATTGCAGACTTTGATGGAATGGTCTGGGGGCGTCATGTCGCATTTGGAGAGCCCCTGATGCGCCTAAACAGTGGAAACCTCCCACAAGTGACCCCATTTTTGAAAATAGACCCCACAAGGAACTTATCTAGATGTGTGGTGAGCACTTTGAACCCCAAAGTGCTTCACAGAAGTTTATAACGCACAGCCGTAAAAATAAAAAATCTTTTTTTTTTTACAAAAATGATTTTTTCGCCCCCAATATTTTATTTTCACAAGGGTAACAGGAGAAATTGGACCCCAAAAGTTGTTGTCCAATTGGTCCTGAGTACGCTGATACCCAATATGTGGGAGAAAACTACTGTATGGGCGCACGTCAGGGCTCGGAAGGGAAGTAGTGACGTTTTGGATTGCAGACTTTGATGGAATGGTCTGGGGGCGTCATGTCGCATTTGGAGAGCCCCTGATGCACCTAAACAGTGGAAATCCCCAACAAGTGACCCCATTTTGGAAAATAGACCCCACAAGGAACTTATCTAGATGTGTGGTGAGCGCTATGAAGCCCCAAGCGCTTCACAGAAGTTTATAATGTACAGCCGTAAAAACAAAAAAATCATTTTTTTTTTACAAAAATGATATTTTGGCCCGCAGTTTTTATTTTCCCAAGGGTAACAGAAGAAATAGGACAAATTGCACAATAACTCTTGGGGTCCAGAGTATGCTGATACCCCATATGTGGGGGTAAACTACTGTTTGGGTGCATGGCAGAGCTCAGAAGTGAAGGAGCACCGTTTGACTTTTTCAACGCAGAATTGGCTGGAATTGAGATCAGACGCCATGTCACATTTGGAGAGCCCCTGATGTGCCTAAACAGCAGAAACCCCCAATCCTAACTCCAACCCTAACCCAAACACAGCCCTAACCCTAGTCCCAACCCTAACCACAAACCTAACCCTAACACACCCCTAACCCTAATCCCAACCCTAACCCTAATCCTAACTTTAGCGCCATCCCTAACCCTAACTTTAGCCTCAACCCTAACCCTAATGGGAAAATGGAAATAAATACATTTTTTTTAGTTTATTATTTTTCCCTAACTAAGGGGGTGATAAAGGGGGGTTCGATTTACTATTTATAGCGGGTTTTTATGATTGGCAGCTGTCACGCTAAAAGACGCTTTTTATTGCAAAGAATAGTTTTTTGCATCGCCACATTTTGAGAGCTATAATTTTTGCATATTTTGGCCCACTGAGTCATGTGAGGTCTTATTTTTTGCGGTACGAGTTGACGTTTTTATTGGTATCATTTTTGAGCACGTGACTTTTTTGATCGCTTTTTATATCGATTTTTGAGAGGTTAGAATGAGCAAAAATCAGCAATTCATGAATTTCTTTTGGGGGAGGTGTTTTTACTGTTCCGTGTGTGGTAAAATTGATAAAGCAATTTTATTTTTCGGGTCAGTACGATTACGGCGATACCTTATTTATATCATTTTTTTATGTTTTGGCGCTTTTATAGAATAAAAACAATTTTATATAAAAATAATTATTTTTGCATCGCTTTATTCTGTGAGCTATAACTTTTTTACTTTTTCGCTGATGATGCTGTATGATGGCTCGTTTTTTGCGGGACAAGATGACGTTTTCAGTGGTACCATGTTTATTTATATCGGTCTTTTTGATCGTGTGTTATGCCACTTTTTGTTCGGTGGTATGATGATAAAGCATTGATTTTTTTTTTTTTTTTTTTAAGGGGTTCACTAAAGGGGTTAACTAGTGGGACAGTTTTATAGGGGGGTCGTTACGGACGCGGCGATACCAAATATGTGTACTTTTATTGTTTTGTTTTTTTTATTTACAGGAAGAAATTAATTTATTGGGGAATATTTTTTTTTTTTAATTTATTTTGGAATTTTTTTTATAACATGTTTATTTTTATTTTTTTTAACTTTTTTACTTTGTCCCAGGGTGGGACATCACTGTATTTTATCAGATCGCTGGTGTGACAGTGTGCACAGCACTCTGTCACACCAGCGATCGCACAGGCATAGCTGCAGGCTTCTCAGTGCCTGCTCTCAGCAGGCACTGAGGAAGCCGCCTCCCTCCAGGACCCTGGCGCCATCTTGGATCCGAGTTCTGGGAGGAAGGAAGCCCTCAGAACAGCGCTATCACATCGCGCTGGTCTGAGGGTCTCGGGGGGGCGCAGGGAGCCCCCTCCCTGCGCGATGCTCCCCTGTGCCCCCGGTACACCGCGATCATGTTTGATCGCGGTGTGCCAGGGGTTAATGTGCCGGGAGCGGTCCGTGACCGCTCCTGACACACAGTCATGGGTGTCAGCTGTGATAATCAGCTGACACCCGGCGGCGATTAGCTGCGCTCCCCCCGGGAGCGCAGCTGATTGCCTATGACGTACTATCCCATCCATGGTCAGATTGGCACGGGTTTCATGGACGGGATAGTACGTCTGATGTCAGAGAGGGGTTAAAGGTCCAGCATGTAATCCTGATAATATGGTGCAATAATCAATGATCAAGCATAGCCTAGAAAAAGTGCATCGTGCATAGTGAAAATTGCTATTATGCCTGCAAGTGCAGGTGAAACAACGCCAACGGATAGATAAGGTATATGCTATCTATGTATCAGAGTGCATAGCCACTGATGGCGAATGGCGATATAATACTCTACCTCAATAAAGGCTGCGGCACCACTCACGCGCGTTTGGCTAGTAGCTTGTTGAAGAGGGGAAGTGCAAGTATGCTTGCGATTCGGTTTTGCGGCACAGACTGCCTTCCTGCTCTGACGCTTTGGGTAGGATAGCGGCTGTGCATCATATGACGCTGACTTGCAGTGATGTTGCGCAGCGTTCGTCAGCGGTAGCGTAGATTCGAAACAAAGCCGGCATCATGACTGATTTCCTCTATAAACATGCACCTATGAGCAACCATTCACACACGTCCCCTCTTGAAGAAGTTACAAGAGAAATGCGCGTGAGGGGTGCCGCAGCCTTTATTGAGGTACAGTGTTATATTGCCATTCGCCATCAGTCACTATGCACTCTGATACCTAGATAGCATAAACCTTTTCTATCCGTTGGCATTGTTTCTCCTGCACTTGCAGGTATACATTGCTATTTTCACTATGCACGATGCACTTTTTATAGGTTATGCATGATTATTGCGCCTTATTATCAGGATTAGATGCTGGTCCTTTCATATATGGGGTGTGAACTAAGAGTTGTCCTCAATCAATGTATTTTTTACTGTCACATATATAAGTAATGATGATGATGACTAGTCCTACATCCATTGTCTGCACAATATTACAGGTGTACATACCGTTCCTTAAGCAGCAATAATGGATTATGAAATGTACTTGTATGCATTCATTTCAAACCTATACCCTATGTAGGCTTTTTTGGTTGCATTTGTAGTCGTCATGTGCATATATGCGCTTATATTTAAAATGTATATTTGTACATATTTGGGACTACAATTCATCATTTAATGGTTGGAAAGCTGCCTTTTTTCTGGTTTGGAGCATATCAGGGTGTAGGCTCATCCCTATGTGGAGCAAGTTAGACATCTGATGTTGTGTGCATGTGGAGGGAGCAGGAGACTTATTGCCGGACACACAGCAGGGGAACAGCTGGCGTTACTGAACCCCACTAACAGGGGCTTGTGTTTTTCTCTGTGCAGATGGCACTTCTGAGCAGCAACTGGCAGTGTTGGAGCCCAGGGAGTACAGTTCAGGTGGTAGAAACATGAACAGAACAGGAGACATGGATACTATTGCCAACCAGTTATTTAATCGGAAACCAGACAGGCAAATTCAGGCGAGATCCATGCCTTGTTCATTTTTAGAAAAGTAAGCCGGTCAATGTTATCGGAGGATAGTCGCATGCGACGGTCTGTTAGTACACCACCTGCGGCACTAAAGACGCGCTCCGATAATACACTAGCAGCAGGGCAAGCCAGCACCTCCAATGCATACTGGCTAAGCTCTGGCCATGTATCCAGCTTAGAGACCCAAAACTTGAAGGGGGAAGAGCCGTCTGGGAGTACACTGAGAGGGCAAGACATGTAGTCTGTCACCATCTGATGGAAACGTTGCCTCCTGCTGACTGGAGCCGTCTGTGATCGTGTAGACATTTGTGGCGGGGACACAAAACTTCTCCACATTTGGGCCATACTGGTCTTGCCCTGTTCAGATGCGCTGCTTCTGCTCCCTTATGGTGCAGAGCTTCCTCCACTGCCTCGACACACAGAGCTGCTTTGTAAAGTACTAGCAGCAGTGCTCTCGGCTGGAATGGAGAACATGATGGAATGCACCAGTGTCTTGGTACTCCCACACTTTACGCTACCGGTTCAACGGTGTTATGAGGCTTTGTAAGTTGTCCCGGTACCGAGGGTCTAGGAGGGTTTACACCCAATAATCAGACGTGGTGAGAATGTGGGCGATGCGGCGGACGTTTCTCAGGCTCTGCAGCATGAAATCAACCATGTGCTGCAGACTCCCAACTGACCAAGAAACGCTGTCCCCTGCGAGAGGCGTCATCTCTTCTTGCTCTGCATCACCCCACCCTCGCTCTACATACTGACTACTAGAGCATTGTGTACCTCCGTCCTCTGAAGCGATGTCTTCCTCCTCCATTGACTCCTCCTCATCCTCCTCACAAAGTGTCCCCTGCCTAGGCCTTTGTGAGGAACCACGTTGCGTAGACTGTCCAGAAGGTGATGGATTTTGTGACTCCTCATCCTCCTCCTCTTCCAAAACCTCATCCCTTAGTGCTTGCAGTGTTTTTTGAAGCAGGCAGATAAGGGGAACAGTCATGCTGACTAGTGCATCATCTGCACTCGCCATCCGCGTCGAATCATCGAACGCACGCAAAACGTGGCAGATGTCCTTCATAGAGGCCCACTCAGTGGTGGTGAAGTGTGAACGGAGCAAATTGCGAGTTGTTTGCGCCTGATGCAGCTGGTACTCCATTACTGCTGCCTGCTGCTCACACAACTGCTCCAACATAAGTAACGTGGAATTCCACCAGGTGGGTAGGTCACATATGATGCGATGTTCCGGAACGCCGCAAGTGAGCGCACTCTATGCGGACCTTGTGCAGCAGTGCATCAAGATCCGGATAGTCCCTCAAAAAACTCTGCACGACCAAGTTGAGCACATGTGCCAGACATGGTATGTGAGTGAGGTTGCCTAGGCCCAGAGCTGCCACCAGATTTCGGCCATTGTCACACACTACCAAGCCTGGCTGGAGATTCGCTGGCACAAACCACATGTCGCTCTCCTGCTTTATGGCAATCCAGAGCTCCTGCGCTGTGTGGCTTCGATTCCCCATTGAAATTAATTTCAGGACGGCCTGTTGACATTTTGCCACGGCTGTGCTCATAACGGTCGTAACAGGTAAGCGTAAGCGTTCACGGGTCCATGTTGAGGTAGACCGTGACGGCTCCTGCAGCGATGATTCTGAGGAACTGGAGTAGGAGGAGGAGTCAATGTGTACAGACTGGATTCCTGCAATCCTTGAAGTTGGCAGAACACGTAGAGCGCCACTCGCAAGATCTGTACCCGGCTCCACAACATTTACCCAATGGGCAGTGAGGGAAATGTATCGTCCCTGTCCATGGTTACTGGTCCACGCATCGGTGGTCAGGTGGACCTTGCTACTGACGGCGTTTAGTAGCGCATGTTTAATTTTTCCCTCCACATGCTTTTGCAGGGCAGGGACGGCTTGCCTGCTGAAATAAAAGCAGCTGGGCACGTTGTATTGTGGGACTGCCAATGCCATGAAGTTATGGAAGGTGTCAGTCTCCACCAGCCTGAATGACAGCATTTCAAGGGACAGGAGTTTTGCAATGCCAGCATTCAGAGCCTGTGCTCGGGGATGGTTTGCCGAGTATGGTCGCCTTTTCTCCCATGCATGTGCTACCGATGGCTGTACAGTCATGGCCAAAAGTTTTGAGAATGACACAAATATTATATTTTCACATCATCTGCTGCCCTCTGGTTTTTATGTGTGTTTGACAGATGTTTTTATCACAGACAGAAATATAATAATTGCAAACATATGAGTAACAAAAGCTTATATTGACAGTTAGAATGAGTTAATGCAGCAAGTCAATATTTGCAGTATTGACCCTTCTTCTTCAGGACCTCTGCGATTCTCCCTGGCATGCTCTCAATCAACTTCTGGACCAAATCCTGACTGATAGCAGTCTATTCTTGCACAATCAATGCTTTCATTTTGTCAGAATTTTTAGTTTTTTGTTTGTCCACCCGTCTCTTGATGATTGACCACAAGTTCTCAATGGGATTAAGATCTGGGGAGTTTCCAGGCCATGGACCCAAAATCTCTGTTTTGTTCCCTGAGCCATTTAGTTATCACCTTTGCTTTATGGCAAGGTGCTCCATCATGCTGGAAAAGGCATTGTTGATCGCCAAACTGTTCTTGGAGGGTTGGGATAAGTTGCTCTTGGAGGACATTCTGATACCATTCTTTATTCATGGCTGTGTTTTTAGGCAAGACTGTGAGAGAGCCGATTCCCTTGGCTGAGAAGCAACCCCACACATGAATGGTTTCAGGATGCTTAACAGCTGGCATGAGACAAGACTGGTGGTAGCGCTCACCTTGTCTTCTCCGAATGAGGCGTTTTCCTGATGTCCCAAACAATCGAAAAGGGGATTCATCAGAGAAAATAACTTTACCCCAGTCCTCAGCAGTCCACTGCCTGTACCTTTTGCAGAATATCAGTCTGTCCATGATGTTTTTTCTGGAGAGAAATGGCTTCTTCGCTGCCTCCTTGAGACCAGGCCTTGCTCCAAGAGTCTCCGCCTCACAGTGCGTGCAGATGCACTCACACCTGCCTGCTGCCATTCCTGAGCAAGCTCTGCACTGCTGGTAGCCCGATCCCGCAGCTGAAACACTTTTAAGAGACGGTCCTGGCTCTTGCTGGTGTTTCTTGGGTGCCCTGAAGCCTTTTTGGCAACAATGGAACCTCTCTCCTTGAAGTTCTTGATGATGCGATAGATTGTTGACTGAGGTGTAATCTTTCTAGCTGCGATACTCTTCCCTGTTAGGCCATTTTTGTGCATTGCAATGATGACTGCACGTGTTTCTTTAGAGATAACTATGGTTAACAGAAGAGAATCAATGATGCCAACCACCAGCCTCCTTTTAAAGTGTCCAGTGGTGTCATTCTTACTTAATCATGACAGATTGATCTCCAGCCATGTCCTCATCAACACCCACACCTGTGTTAATGGAGCAATCACTGAAAAGAGGTTAGCTCGTCCTTTTAAGGCAGGGCTGCAATGATGTTGAAATGTGTTTTGGGGGATAAAGTTCATTTTCTAGCCAAATATTGACTTTGCAAGTAATTGCTGTTAAGCTGATCACTCTTTATAACATTCTGGAGTATATGCAAATTGCCATTAGAAAAAGTGAAGCAGTAGACTTTGTAAAAATTAATATTTGTGTCATTCTCAAAACTTTTGGCCATGACTGTACAGTGGCCTGGGAGCTTGAGGATGAAAGAGAATGTGGTGCTGTGGGTGGAATTACACTGGGTCTCTGTACAGAGCAAGGTGGCTTGCTTGCTGGCTTGAGCAAGGTGTACAAGGTGGCTGGCATGGGAGGGTGGGGGAGAGGGATTAACCAGGGCGCATGGTACCAGCCAAACTAATGAGGAAGGTGCAGGAGCCCAGGAAGAAGTGGAGGACGAACTGGCGATGGGCATGGAAGACTCATCAGATGAGGGAGACCTTGATCACATTTCTGTTGTGCGAGGTTGGGGGAGAGGGCAGAGGAAGGAAGCATGAGTCTTACCTCACCACTAACACAACAGGGACTTGGTGCTCCTGGATGCGCAAGACACATGAGTGCCTTCTTGCTGCACTACCTGCAACATGACCATAGAATTGTCAGAATTCGAAATAATCCTGACTACTGGGTAGCCACACTCTTAAATCCCCGGTACAAAAGTAAATTTGCTGAAATAATTCCTGCCATAGAAAGGGATTCACGCATGCAAGAGTATCAGCAGAGACTGTTGCATAATCTTACATGTGCTTTTCCACAAAACACCAGTGGTGCACATAGTGAATCTCACAGTTCTAACTTGACAACCGTGGGACTGTCGAGTCTTCAGCACTCAAACCGTAACAGAAACACTGTATCTGCTGGTGTTAACAGCAATTTTGCGGAATCCTTTCACCAGTTTTTTAGCCCATCCTTTGCAAGGCCACAGGAGACAAGAAGTCAGACACTTAGTCAACGCCTAGAGACGATGGTACAGGAGAATCTCCAACTGAACATCGAAGCCATAACTGTGTCACTGGACCCTTGCTCTTTTTGGGCTTCCAATCTGGATAAATGGCCAGAGCTCGCCACTCACGCCTTGGAGATCTTGTCATGCCCCGCAGCCAGCGTTCTCTCAGAACGTGTGTTCAGCGCTGCTGGTGGTGTGCTGACAGATAAGCGCACGCGGCTGTCCACAGACAATGTAGACAGACTCATGTTCATAAAGATGAACAAATCATGGATCCGCAAGGACTTTTCTACCCCTGTGTCATCCTGCGGAGAGTAAAAGCTTGAGGATTTGGTAAAATCACCTCACCAACCGTTTTAAGCTTTCAAATTACTAATAATTTTGAGCTGCATCTAGGCCGGAAAATTATTTTGGCCCTGTAGCAGTGTGTGGTACACATTGTATTAGGCCATGTATACTAAGCTCCACCAGCTTTCAAATTCATAATAATTTTTAGCTGCATCTTGCCTGGAAAATAACTTTGGGCCTGTAGCAGTGTCTGGTACTCATTGTATTAGGCCATCTATACCAAGCTCCACCAGCTTTCAAATTCATAATAATTTTTAGCTGCATCTTGCCTGGAAAATAACTTTGGGCCTGTAGCAGTGTGTGGTACTCATTGTATTAGGCCATCTATACTAACCTCCACCAGCTTTCAAATTAATCATAATTTTTGTTCTCTCTGAACATGTGTTCAGCGCTGCTGGTGGTGTGCTGACAGATAAGCGCACGCGGCTGTCCACTGAGAATGTAGAAAGACTCACGTTCATAAAGATGAACAAATCATGGATCCGCAAGGACTTTTCTACCCTGTGTCATCCTGGGGAGAGTAAAAGCTTGAGGATTTGGTAAAATCACCTCACCAACCGTTTTAAGCTTTCAAATTACTAATAATTTTGAGCTGCATCTAGGCCGGAAAATTATTTTGGCCCTGTAGCAGTGTGTGGTACACATTGTATTAGGCCATGTATACTAAGCTCCACCAGCTTTCAAATTCATAATAATTTTTAGCTGCATCTTGCCTGGAAAATAACTTTGGGCCTGTAGCAGTGTCTGGTACTCATTGTATTAGGCCATCTATACTAAGCTCCACCAGCTTTCAAATTCATAATAATTTTTAGCTGCATCTTGCCTGGAAAATAACTTTGGGCCTGTAGCAGTGTGTGGTACTCATTGTATTAGGCTATCTACACTAAGCTCCACCAGCTTTCAAATTCATAATAATTTTTAGCTGCATCTTGCCTGGAAAATAACTTTGGGCCTGTAGCAGTGTGTGGTACTCATTGTATTATGCCATCTATACTAACCTCCACCAGCTTTCAAATTAATCATAATTTTTGTTCTCTCTGAACATGTGTTCAGCGCTGCTGGTGGTGTTCTGACAGATAAGCGCACGCGGCTGTCCACTGAGAATGTAGAAAGACTCATGTTCATAAAGATGAACAAATCATGGATCTGCAAGGATTTTCTACCCCTGTGTCATCATGGGGAGAGTAAAAGCTTGAGGATTTGTTAAAGTCACCTCGCCAACCGTTTTAAGCAACTCTGGGGCAATTGATGCCACTTAAGTGGTGTCTGTGCCCCAAATTTTTGGAAAAAATGGAGACTCTTTTTGGAGTCCCCTTGCTGTGTTTTACGTGACATTGGCATCATCAATTACTGGTGGGTTGGGTCTTTCCCCACCCCCCTTTTAACCGTAAGAAACTAAATACACTATGGCTTGGGGTAACACAGATGGTTGAGTTTGAAGAGCTGTTTACTCATACTATAGCCTGGTAATCAGAGGTCTGCTCCAAAGCTTGAGTGTCTGCTAGTCAGCGGAGTATCCTCCGGCTGTAGATCTAATTACAATTTTTAACTGCATCTAGCCCAGCCAATAATTTTGGGCCTAGTAGCAGTGTCTGCTAGTCAGCGGAGTAGCCTCCGGCTGTAGATCTAATTACTAATTTTTAACTGCATCTAGCCACGACAATAATTTTGGACCTAGTAGCAGTGTCTGCTAGTCAGCGGATTAACCCAGCCGTTAAGCAAGCTACACCACCTGTCGTTTGGACACTTGATTTTTTCAAAGGAAATGCTTTGGGCCCCCAGGACACTCAGTGAAGAGCATCGGGGAGGCACCCCAAGGCACAGGGGCTGGGACTGGCACCAAGCTCGATCCTTATTAAAGCTTTTTACTGCAGCAGCTTTAGTGGACGCTACTGGAGCTGGAATTACCGCGGCTTCTGGCATGAGACTTGCCCTCCAATAGATCCTTGTAAAAGGATTTAACCCCTTCCCGACCTGTGACACAGCGTATGCGTCATGAAAGTCAGTGCCAATCCGACCCATGATGCATATGCTGTGTCATGAAAGGATCGCGTTTCTGCGGGTCGGGTGACCGTGGTCACTGAAAGGTCACCCGACCCGCAGGCACAAGACCCTTTGTGCTTCACCACAGGGGGGTTGGCTTAACCCCCCCATGGCCACGATTGCCACGATGTAAGTTTTTATCTTTGGCACTTGCACCTTATTGATTTCTATAGCTTGTATGCACCATCCATGCCTATGTCCCCGCTGTTGCTATTATTGATTCCATTTCATTGCACATAAGCACTTTATTTTAGCATGGATGATAACAATATGCTGGGACCTAAAATTGCAGTTTTGTAATATATGCACTGGTGCACTTTTATATATATTTACATTTCTGTGACTAATTATATTGGTCAATTATTTTGTGACTTCTTTTTCTTTTTAGCACATTATGTGTAGTTTTTGCATGGTGTATATTAACATATTAACATAGTGGGTGAAAAATTGTCCTTTTCTCTTGACCTGCATGGTTTGTGATACTTTGTTATTTAATTTTTGCATTTTACTGATTATTCATTAAAAATTGAGAAGTCCATGGAAGATGTTCATATCTTAAAGACTTGGACAAGCTGAGTTTTTGGGCATCCACTTCACTGCAAATAAGGTTTTGGCAAAATGTATAGTTATACAGCTCTGCAATTAATTTGCAGATATCATACAGTGCCTTGCGAAAGTATTCGGCCCCCTGGAACTTTTCAACCTTTTCCCACATATGCTTCAAACATAAAGATACCAAATGTTAATTTTTGGTGAAGAATCAACAACAAGTGGGACACAATTGTGAAGTTGAATGAAATTTATTGTTTTTTTTAAATTTTTGTGGAAATACAAAAACTGAAAAGTGGGGCGTGCAAAATTATTCGGCCCCTTTAACTTAATACTTTGTTGCATCACCTTTTGCTGTGATTATAGCTGCAAGTCGCTTGGGGTTTGTCTCTATCAGTTTTGTACATTGAGAGATTGAAATTCTTACCCATTCTTCCTTGGCAAACAGCTCGAGCTCAGTGAGGTTGGATGGAGATTGTTTGTGAACAGCTGTTTTCAGCTCTTTCCACAGATTATCGATTGGATACAGGTCTGGACTTTGACTTGGCCATTCTAACACCTGGATACGTTTATTTGTGAACCATTCCATTGTAGATTTTGCTTTATGTTTGGGATCATTGTCTTGTTGGAAGACAAATCTCCATCCCAGTCTCAGGTCTTTTGCAGACTCCAACAGGTTTTCTTCAAGAATGGTCCTGTATTTGGTTCCATCCATCTGTTGACGTAGGATCTAAGTGACCCTTCACGGCTGACCTAGTGATTTCCAAATTAATAAACAGAAAGTTGCTAGCAACATGAATAACCAAACAGACACGTGTTTCCATCTGGGAGAATCGAAACAGATTCCTATCCCATGTATTACATCATCATCTTTTATAGTATTTAGTGAGCTTGTACTTCAACCAATAGTATAAAACCACACCTACAACATTTAACCAATGAAAATACAAGAAAATTGACCTATAAGAATACAAGAAAATTAACCTATAAGCTACTGATTGTTGTCCTATGGACAGACTGTCCCACCTCAGCTGTAGATCTCTGCAGTTCATCCAGAGTAATCATTGGCCTCTTGGCTGCATCTCTGATCAGTCTTCTCCTTGTTTGAGATGAAAGTTTAGAGGGACGGTTGTTTCTTGGTAGATTTGCAGTGGTATGATACTCCTTCCATTTCAATATGATCGTTTGCACAGTGCTCCTTGGGATGTTTAAAGTTTTGGAAATCATTTGTATCCAAATCCGGCTTTAAACTTCCCCACAACAGTATCACGGACCTGCCTGTTGTGTTCATTGGTCTTCATGATGCTTTCTGTGCTTCAAACAGCACCCTAAGACTATTACAGAGCAGGTGCATTTATACGGAGACTTGATTACACACAGGTGGATTATATTTATCATCATTAGTCATTTAGGACAACATTGGATCATTGAGAGATCCACAATTTTGCTGCACTGAAAGTAAAGGGGCCGAATAATATTGCACGCCCCACTTTTCAGTTTTGTATTTCCACAAAAATTTAAAAAAAACAATAAATTTTGCTCAACTTCACAATTGTGTCCCACTTGTTGTTGATTCTTCACCAAAATTAACATTTGGTATCTTTATGTTTGAAGCATGATATGTGGGAAAAGGTTGAAAAGTTCCAGGGGCTAAATACTTTCGCAATGCACTGTATATGCCAGCTTAAGCAGAACTAGGAGAATAACTTGTAGAGAAGGATCTAAGTGTACTTGCAGATCATAGACTAAATAACAGCATCTAAAGTCAATCAGTGGCTTCTAAGGACAGCAGATTATTGTTATGTATTAAAAGATGTATAATTTTCATGACAGAGATGTTATTATTTCTTATAAAGTTAATCACATCCTTTTCAACCTTTGGGCTCTAGTTCATTGAAATTTGCCCCAAAGTTTGAAAAGTACAATGAAAATCCATAAAAGGGGCATGGATCTTTGTTATAGGAAAGATTAAAATAATAAAATTGATTTGGTTTTGAAAAGTGACATCTGAAGGGAGAACATGATTGACTAGTATAAGTACATAAATGGCCCATACAACAAGTATGGTCAAAAGCTGTTTCATGCAAAACTCTCCCAAAAGACAAGGAAGCATTACCTCCATCAAGAGAAAAATAAGTCAATCTCCTGAGGAGATAATACATCTAAGGCTGGAGTCAATGGCGACAAATCGGACGACTGCAATGCGATGAAATATCGCATTGCAGTCGGACCAATGTTAATCTATGGAGCAGCTCCCAGTATCAGATTTTTTGTGGTCCGTTTTAAACGTCCAAGTACAATCGCAGCATGCTACGATTGTCACCGATTGTGGGTCGACTATCGCCAATGCAAGTCAA
Organism: Oophaga sylvatica; assembly: GCA_033576555.1. Classification (NCBI taxonomy): domain Eukaryota; kingdom Metazoa; phylum Chordata; class Amphibia; order Anura; family Dendrobatidae; genus Oophaga; species Oophaga sylvatica. The sequence continues at coordinate 21,664 of JARQOD010007074.1, read as the reverse complement.
TGGGAGCGCTGAAAAATCGGATTACAAACGGACCGCACGTGTGACTTGCAATTAAATCACACCGGTGTCCTTTAGAAAAACCGGCAATTCATCCCTGCCTATACTGTAAAAGCACACTGACAGCTTTAATAAAGAATGTAAAGAATAGATATATGCACAAAGAATACATATATATATATATACACATGTCATTGAGACATATATATTATATATATATATATATACATATATTTATAGTTCATACACTTCTACATACTGTAATAGCCGCTAATTCAATTGCCGGCTTTTGTGAAACTGTACACCCGACATGAAATGACACATGGTTTACATACAGTTAACCATGTCATTTCATGTAGTTTGATATCTGGTTTTCACTAACAATTACATGAGTAAATTTCACACATGTAGGGGTTAATTAAAGATATAAATTTGTTGAAAAAAAATGCGAAGGGCAAAGCAAGGCGAGTGGGGGCAAATATTAATAGGCCAGGGAGGGTGCATTTATTTTGTGCCCCCCCTGCCTACTAACATCTGCCCCCAGACACCCAGAAAAGTAATGTAATTGTTAGTGAAAACCAGATATCAAACTACATGAAATGACATGGTTAACTGTATGTAAACCATGTATCATTTCATGTCGGGTCTGTAGTTTCACAAAAGTCGGCAATTGAATTAGCGGCTATTACAGTATGTAGAAGTGTATGAACTATAAATGTATGATATATATATATGTGACAATGACATGTGTATATATATAATATATATATATATATTGTGTTCTATGTGTATATATCTATTCTTTCTTTTGTAATTTAAATGCTATTCATTTGGATCCATTATATGTCCGTTTTGCAAGCCTGTGAGAAAATCTCGCAAGTCGGATGTAAATCGGATGTTACAACTATGGTCAGATGCGACTAAATCGCATCTTTCCAGGAAAATCGGATGTAAGACAGATGTCTGTTGATTACATTTTGGTGCGATAATCGACCGACTAAAACCGTCCAATTTTTTGTGGTTGTGTGTGACGCCGGCCTAAGACCTCAAGAAGTTGAAACGTGTTGGTTGTTATCGGGACCCCATCCTTCCTTTTCTTTGTTCATTTGTATTTTTGATGCATACATTTTAATATGTATTGAATAAAATAATTGATTTTATTGGATTACACGCTGGAGATATTTTTCCTCTTCCATTTTTCAATAGGAAATTAGAGCATTTTTCCCGAGACCCTACAAGGAGGTTTGAGGGCAGTGAATATGTTATAATGGATGGAAAAAGTGCTTAATGGAAGGAGAACATCATGGTGAAGACCGCTAGAAGCATCTGTGACTCCCAGATCGCTCCTGAGAATAATGGTGTCACACTTTGGCTTTACTTTAAGGCTATGGTTCCACGGTCCGGAACCATAGCGCTTTGGACGGAGCGGAAATTCCGCTCCGTCTAAGCCCCGCCCCCTTTCTGACGCGCGATCTTTCCGGAGGTGTTCAGGACACCTCCGGAACACCTCCGGAAAGAGCGCAGGGCTACATAGCCCTGTGTTAATTATGTTGCGGCGACGCACCGTCGCCGCAATACGCGAGGACATGCTGCGGTCTAAAAAGACGCGCCGCATGTCCGTTTACGCAGGTTTGCCACCTGCGTATTGTTACGCATAGTGGAGACGGGATTTCTTGAAATCCCCTCCACTATGCTGTAACATCTGGACGCTGCGTGTTTGGCGCTGCGCCAGCGCACAGCGCCAAACACGCAGCGTTTCCTGACCGTGGAAACTCACCCTAAGGACTGACAATAAAGCATTAAAATTGAAGCGAACATGAAGTTTACAGGAAAAAAATGTTAAGAAACATTTTTTTTCCTGTACATTGACTTATATATAGAGATGAGCGACTTTGCCTCCGGGAGGGTCGAGTCGGGTTTCGGACCACCCGACTTTCACAAAAGTCGAGTCGAAAGAAATCGGCCGACTATCGGAAAAAGTCGAAGGTCCAACTGAAACACGAAACCCAATGCAAGTCAATGGGGAAGAAAAGTCGGCAGTGAGTGGACAGTAAGCACGCCTACAGTGCCCATTTCAATGCCAACGACATCAATTCTTATTACTTAAGCTTGTCAACCTTAATTTACTTTATAATAATAGTTACGCATTGAAAACTGGAGGTTATTTGGCTAAAGCTGTGGGGGGCAGTGCTGGCTCCAGGTTTTCGTGGGCCACGGGCCAAAGAGTTTCAGTGTGTAAACAATGGTGCAGCGGTCTCAAGGGGCGCCAAAGGAATAATGGACAATTTAATAAATGTTAGCCAAACTTTATTCTTCCTCCAATACCACTGCCACATTGCGTTTCAACGGTCCAAACCGTCTTCATCAGGTGGGGTAAAGGAGAATATTACAATAGCAACTTTATAAAGGGGTTTTAATTAACATAATTTAGACCACATGTTGTGTTCATTTTAACCTCTTCATTGCAAAACTCCATATAAAGCATTCATTGTCAATTAACCTCTTATTTCCCCTTGAAACTCCTATTAAAAACCCTACATGAACTCATAAAAACCCCATCAATTTTAAAACGCAACCTGGGAACCTTCCCAGCGTGCCTTGACATTCCTATACTGCAATTTTCAACCTCCAATTCAGAAGTTTAGTTTCTTAAAGGGACAGTACACTTTCAGATAAAATGGCTGAAAATGACCTTATACAGTTCCTAAAACTATCGTAAACCCCATAAATTTTAAAACCCACCCTGGGAACCTTCCCAGCTTGTCTTGACACTATTATACTGCAATTTTAGACCCCCGATTTAAACGTTTAATTTCTTAAAGGGACAGTACACTTACATATGAAATGGCTGAAAACAGCCTTATACATTTGCCCACTACTATTATAAAGTCCCTCAAACCACACTATCCATTAGCCTAATCAAAACCTATACTCACAGTGAACCAAGCGACCCAAAAAGAATGTGAAAGGGACAACATTAAATCCGCTCTAATTTAATGATTTGATGTATTTTCAATCATAAGGTCAGGGTACAAAGTACCCATTTTATATATCCAAAAACTTTCTTTCTTGATAAGTATACTCAATCGTTCTTGTCCTTTATCCACGATATGGTCAATAAGGGTTATTTTCATTTTACTCCGGTCTTTATGATGGTGATTTGCATAGTGTCTAGAGACATTATGTAATTGATACCCTGCCCTTATATTAGATCTATGTTTATTTAATCGGGCATGGGCCGTTTGAATTGTCCGACCTACGTATTGCAGGCCACATGGGCACTCCAACAAATATACTACATAGGTGGATTGGCAAGTTAATCTCTGTTTAATCTGAAAACGCATTGGTAGTATTAGATTTAAAGGTTTTTTCATTATTAGTTATAACGCCGCAACACATGCATTTAGGCGTATTGCATGCGAAACAGCCTCCTGCGTTAATATTAGTCGTCACATCCCTTGTTTTTTTCTTTCTGTTCGTGTTGCTGGGAGCAAGCAAGGTTTTTAAGCTTCTGTTCTTCCTAAAGATAATATTTGGTTTCTCAGGGATGCTTTTAGAAACGATGGGATCACCTTTTAAAATAAACCAATGTTTTTGTAATAGTTCCCGTACTATCGACCTAGATTGGCAAAATGTGGTAATTAAACTCCATTTTGTCTTTTCCTCTGTTTTTAAAAAAAACCCTATCCGGATTTTCCCTTCTATTTAGACACAAAGCTTGCGATAGGGTGCACGTTCTTTTGTATGCATCTTTTAAAAGTTTTTTTGGATAGCCTTTTTCCAAGAATCTCTTTTGGAGAATCTTGGATTCCACCTCAAAATCAGAGTCTAAAGTACAATTTTTCCTGACCCTATAGAAAAGTACTCTACCTGCGGATGATCCAGGCTGCGCAATGAGGACGGATTCATTGCGCAGCCTGGATCATCCGCAGGTAGAGTACTCTTCTATAGGCGTTTTATAGATGATTTATTTATTATATGGCATGGATCAATGGAGGAGGCATTGAGCTTTGTGGATAAATTAAATACTAATGATTGGGGAATAAAGTTCACGGCCACAGTTTCATCTACTTCTCTCCAATTTTTGGATTTATGGGTGCAGTTCGACCACCTGGGGAGAGTATACACATCCACGTTTTTTAAACCAGTGGATGTGAACAGCTACCTTAAGTTTAACAGTGGTCACCTCCCCGGATGGATAAAAAATGTTCCTTATGGGCAGTACTGGAGGGTCAGGAAAAATTGTACTTTAGACTCTGATTTTGAGGTGGAATCCAAGATTCTCCAAAAGAGATTATTGGAAAAAGGCTTTCCAAAAAAACTTTTAAAAGATGCATAGAAAAGAACGTGTACCCTATCGCAAGATTTGTGTCTAAATAGAAGGGAGAATCCGGATAGGGTTTTTTTAAAAAACAGAGGAAAAGACAAAATGGAGTTTAATTACCACATTTTGCCAATCTAGGTCGATAGTAAGGGAACTATTACAAAAACATTGGTTTATTTTAAAAGGTGATCCCATCCTTTCTAAAAGCATCCCTGAAAAACCAAATATTATCTTATCATAGAATCATAGAATGGTAGAGTTGGAAGGGACCTCCTGGGTCATCTGGTCCAACCCCTGCTCAAAGCAGGATTCACTAAATCATCCCAGACAGATGTATGTCCAGCCTCTGTTTGAAGACTTCCATTGAAGGAGAACTCACCACCTCTCGTGGCAGCCTGTTCCACTCATTGATCACTCTTAACTGTCAAAAAGTTTTTTCTAATACCTAATCTGTCTCCTCCCATTCAGTTTTATCCCATTGCTTCTAGTCTTTCCGTGTGCAAATGAGAATAAAGATGATCCTTCTACAATGTGACAGCCCTTGAGATATTTGTATACAGCTATTAAGTCTCCTCTCAGACTTCTTTTTTGCAAGTGTAGGGATCCGCTCTGGTAGGCAGGGGGCCGGGCCGCAGTAATGAGGCAAACACACAGGCTTTTAGTTCAAAGTTCAGTGGTTTTAATAACGGGTTCAACAAAAAGTCCAGATAACAGAATCAAAGCAGAACATAAATCACTCCAGTTTGGAGAACCACTGGTCCCAGACTCACCCTTGCTTGGGACGGGCTTAATTAAGCGGCTGCAGGACAGCAGAGACCGCCAGGTGCCATTCCGGGTGGTCTGGTACTCGCTTCCTGGTGCACACTGACACACTGTAACAAAAACAAGCTTCCAGGCTGACTCCAGCCAAACTCCTTCCTTCCACACCCACCAACTACACCAGCTCCTTGTTTTACAGGCCTAGTCCACACCCTCAGGTGAGGTACACATCAGCTGACCTGATCACGTGACTATGACCTCATCACAGGTCCTTGAGATCAGGGAAAATCCTGACCAAACTCCAGTCTGCTAGGAGAAATATATCTCCCATCCATCAAGACCCCCTTTGGTGTACCACATACCTCCCCCCTTTGTTCAACCTTAGGAGGGTGGACACATGACATACAGTGAACTCTGGACAGTGCATCTGCGTTCCCCTGTAATTTGCCTGCCCAATGTTCTACTGAAAATTTGAAATTTTGCAGAGACAGAAACCACCTGGTGACTCGTGCATTTCTCTCTTTGGCTTGACTCATCCAAGTCAGAGGGGAATGATCAGTTACCAACCGAAACGTTCTCCCCAACAGATAGTAGCGCAATGACTCCAGTGCCCACTTGATGGCCAGGCACTCTCTCTCTACAATGCTGTATCTGGTTTCAGCTGGAGTAAGCTTTCGACTCAGGAAACTAATGGGATGCTCCTCCCCGTTAACCTCCTGAGACAACACGGCACCCAGACCTACCTCTGACGCATCAGTCTGGACAATGAATTCTCTTTTGAAGTCGGGTGTGATCAGAACTGGTGACCCACACAGTGCCCCTTTTAGTTTTACAAACGCTTCTTCAAGCTGATCATTCCATCGCACCATTACTGACTTCCTCCCTTTTAGACAGTCAGTTAACGGCGCCGACAGGGTTGCAAAATTGGGAATAAACCGCCGGTAGTATCCCACTAACCCCAAAAACCCTTTCACTTGTTTTGTGGTGAGGGGACGGGGCCAGTTTTGGATTGCCTCCACTTTGTTTATTTGGGGTTTGATAACTCCTCTCCCAATCACATACCCCAGGTACCGATCTTCCTCCAACCTATGGAACACTTCTTTGGGTTGGCAGTTAGCCCTGCTTGTCTCAGAGAATCTATCACCGCCTGTACCTTGGCTAAGTGACTTTCCCAGTCTGTACTGTACACCACAATATCTTCCAGATAGGCCGCGGCATATCGGCGATGAGGACGAAGAACAACGTCCATTAACCTCTGGAATGTCGCTGGAGCGCCATGCAACCCGAAGGGTAGAACTATATACTGGAACAGTCCCTCGGGTGTTACAAAAGCCGTTTTCTCTCTCGCTGCTTTTGTTAGGGGCACCTGCCAATACCCTTTTGTGAGGTCAATGACTGAAAAATACCGGGCCTGCCCAAACCGCTCTATTAACTCATCGACCCGGGGCATGGGGTAGGCGTCAAAGTTAGAAATTTCATTCAGTTTTCTGAAGTTATTACAGAACCTTAGTGTCCCATCTGGCTTTGGTATTAGGACTATTGGGCTGGCCCACTCACTCTGGGACTCTTCAATGTCCCCTAACTGCAGCATCTTCTTTACCTCTTCCGATATGGCTTGTCGCCGGGCCTCAGGCACCCGATAGGGCTTTAATCGGACTTTGGCCTGCGGCTCCGTGACAATGTCATGTTGGATTAGGGAGGTACGACCAGGAAGTTCCGAAAAAACATCGGTATTTCGGCTAACAAACTCTCGGACTTCCTGAACTTGTCTGGGCGACAAAGTGTCTGCTATTTTGACGGCGGAGAGGACTTCTCTTGCCTTCTCCTGAGGCAAGGAAGCCATCTCTACTGGAAATGCAGGCCGTGGACAATCCTCACCAAGCGGGTCTCTGTCTTTCCATGGTTTGAGCAGATTCACATGGTATACGTGTTCTGGCTTTCTCCGCCCTGGTTGGTGTATTTTATAGTTTACTGGTCCCACCTTCTCTATAATCTCGTAGGGTCCCTGCCACCTTGCAAGGAACTTACTATCCACTGTAGGCACAAGTACCAACACCCGATCCCCAGGGTTAAAGGACCTTACCCGTGCCTCCCGGTTATAGACCTGCCTCTGTGACCTTTGTGCTGCTTCCATATGTTCTCGGACTAATGGTAGGACTGTCTCCATTCTCTCTTGCATTTTGGCCACATGTTCTATCACACTTTTGTGGGGAGTTGGTTGGTTTTCCCAGGCCTCTTTAGCTATATCGAGTAAGCCACGGGGATGTCTGCCATATAATAGTTCAAAGGGCGAGAACCCCGTAGATGCCTGGGGCACCTCCTGCACTGCAAACATCAGGTATGGCAACAAGAGATCCCAGTCCTTACCATCTTTAGAGACTGCTTTTTTCAACATATTCTTCAGGGTTTTATTGAACCTTTCTACTAAACCGTCTGTTTGGGGATGATAGACCGATGTGCGCAACTGTTTAACACTTAACAAGTGGCAGAGTTCCTTCATGATTTTTGACATAAAGGGGGTCCCTGATCTGTTAAGATTTCTTGAGGGATTCCCACCAGAGAGAACATACCCATGAGTTCTTTTGCGATCAGTTTGGCCGAGGTGTGTCGCAGGGGAATAGCCTCAGGAATCCTGAGTCAGGATACCTGGTAGCGTAATCTAGAACTACGAGGATGTGTTGGTGACCCCTTGCTGATTTATTAACCGTCCACACCAGATCCATTGGCTATTCTCTCAAACGGGACCTCTATAATTGGTAATGGCACCAAGGGACTCCGAAAATGAGGCTGCGGACTGGTTACCTGGCACACGGGACAAGAGTTACAATACCGTTTAACTTCTTCATAGACCCCTAGCCAGTAAAACCGTTGTAGAATTCTGTCTAGGGTTTTCTTTTGGCCCAAATGTCTCCCTAGTACATGCGCATGCGCTAAGTCCATTACCAACCTCCGATATGACTGCGGTACCAGCAATTGCTCGACAATTTCCCCATGTATTTTTTCAACCCGATACAGCAAATCTTGGTTCAGCTCGAATCGGGGAAATACTGTAGCTGCCCCGGGGTGTTGGGGTTCCCCATTGACAACCAGTACATTTTCCCGGGCTCGAGTCAACGTAGGGTCCCGGAGTTGCGCCGTACCAAAATTGTCACCTGCCACATTTAAGTCTGACAATTCTGGTCCGGTGGCAAATCTTCCATCTCCCCAGCTAACACTTCTATAGGAGAGGGGTTTTCCTCCTCCACCGGAGGCAAAGGTACTCCTACCGCCAGCACATCTTCCTCTGGGCCACCAGGTTTATGCCCGATTTCTGGAGAATGCAACCTGGTTGCCACAGGTGCCGACGACTGTTCTGTGGGAGGGGTAATTACAGGCCAAAGCACCGAAAATAACGGAAAATCTCTCCCCATTATTACCTCATAATGCAAATTAACCACCACCCCACCTCGTGGCACCTCCTCCCCGCTGGCGTGTTTATCATCACCAGTGCGGTAGGATAATGTTTTAAGTCCCCATGTATACACAACACACCCATTTTCCGACCAGTATACTCGCTGATTTGGACGTGGCTGGCTCGTATTAGGTTCACGAGACTCCCTGAGTCCAGTAGAGCCACAGCAGGGTTACCCTCCACCTCCACTTTACACAAATGATTCATATTGGGTCCCTCTGGTTTACCCACTGCACACATGTGTTCGGCATAGTGAGACTGATAGTACCCATAGTTTGTGTCCATGGGCTCAGTCAGGTGGGGGCAATCAGCTCTCACATGTCCTGGTTCTTGGCACCGCCAACAGATTATGGGGCCCCTTTCGTCCCCAGACGTGTCCTGGGCGGCCTTCCGAGTCTCTGCTCGCCGAACGGCGGGTGAAGGTTTGGGGAATTTACTCATTACCTTCCGGGTAGTCTCTCCCTGCATCTCCTTGGTAGCCCCATATCTTTCAATAAGGTCTACCATTTGGAGACCATCAGTAGGGGCTGCCTGTCCAACCCATGTTTGAAGGGTGTGGGGCAAAGTTCTCCAGAATTTATCAGTCACTATACGATCCAGCATAGCGCGGGGTGACAACACTTCCGGCTGCAACCACTTTTCTATCAGGTGTATCAAGTCCTAATACTGGGACCGAGCTGGCTCGGAAGGGGAAAACTTCCACTGGTGTACCCGCTGAGCCCGGACTAACACATTTACCCCAAGACGTGCGAGTATCTCACCCTTGACGATCTCGTAGTCCCTCTGGTGCTCGGGGGGTAGGTCTCTATAGGCTTTCGCGGGTCCTGGAGCCAAAAACGGAGCCACGATCTCGACCCACTGGTCCCGGGGTAGTCTCTCCCTCTCAGCCACGCCTTCAAACATCTCCAGGTACACCTCGACGTCATCTGACTTTTCCATTTTCGGAATCGCTGTGCGTACCACTTTCCGGACATCCTGACGTCCCGGGGCAGCTCCTGCTGTCTGCGGCGCTGTGATGTGTTGCATCAGTAGATTGTTGGTTTCCTGTTGCCGCTCCATAGCCTGCTGCTGTATAGCCTGCTGTTGCTGCTGTATAGCCTGCTGCTGCTGCATAGCCTGCTGTTGCTGCTGTGTAGCCTGCTGTTGCTGCTGTATAGCCAGCTGCTGCTGTCGCATGGCCTCCACAAGCATTTTTACTGTGCTCTCCATCTCCGGACAGCTATCCACCAGGTTTTGCATCACTTTCTTCACCCAGCACATTTACTGTCATGCAGAGAAAAAAAAACATCCACAAAAAAAAAACAGCCTGACCTCACTGCGTATGCCCGCATTCAAGCCACCAATTGTAGAGATCCGCTCTGGTAGGCAGGGGGCCGGGCCGCAGTAATGAGGCAAACACACAGGCTTTTAGTTCAAAGTTCAGTGGTTTTAATAACGGGTTCAACAAAAAGTCCAGATAACAGAATCAAAGCAGAACATAAATCACTCCAGTTTGGAGAACCACTGGTCCCAGACTCACCCTTGCTTGGGACGGGCTTAACTAAGCGGCTGCAGGACAGCAGAGACCGCCAGGTGCCATTCCGGGTGGTCTGGTACTCGCTTCCTGGTGCACATGACACACTGTAACAAAAACAAGCTTCCAGGCTGACTCCAGCCAAACTCCTTCCTTCCACACCCACCAACTACACCAGCTCCTTGTTTTATAGGCCTAGTCCACACCCTCAGGTGAGGTACACATCAGCTGACCTGATCACGTGACTATGACCTCATCACAGGTCCTTGAGATCAGGGAAAATCCTGACCAAACTCCAGTCTGCTAGGAGAAATATATCTCCCATCCATTAAGACCCCTTTGGTGTACCACACAAGCTAAACATTCCCAAATCCTGTAACCGATCCTTATAGACATGGTTTGCAGACCGGTCACCATTCTGGTCGCTCTTCTCTAAACTTGCTCCAGTTTGTTGATGTCTTTTTTAAAATGTGGTGCCCAAAACTGGACACAGTATTCCAGATGAGGTCTGACCAAAGAGGAGTAGAGGGCAATAATGACCTCACGTGATCTAGACTGTATGCTTCTGTTAATACATCCTAGAATTGCATTTGCCTTTTTTTGCTGCTGCATCACACTGCTGACTCATGTTCAGTCTGTTATCTATTAGTATACCCAAGTCTTTTTCACATGTGCTGTTGCTTAGCCCTATTCCTCACATTTTGTATATGGTTTTTTCATTTTTATTTCCCAGATAATTTACTTTGCATTTTTCCCTGTTAAAAACCATTCTGTTAGTTGCTGCCCACTGCTCCAGATTATTTATATCTTTTTGAATCCTCTCTCTCTCTTCTCTAGTATTAGCTATCCCTCCTAGCTTTGTGTCATCAGCAAATTTAATCAGTTTACCCTCAATTCCTTCATCTAAATCATTGATAAAGATGTTGAACAATACAGGGCCAAGACAGAGCCCTGTGGTACCTCACTTGATACATTCTTCCAACTCGATGTGCAGCCATTTACGACCATTCTTTGGGTCCTATCACTAAGCCAGTTATGTATCCACCTAACAAAATGAAAATAACCCTTATTGACCATATCGTGGATAAAGGACAAGAACGATTGAGTATACTTATCAAGAAAGAAAGTTTTTTGGATATATAAAATGGGTACTTTGTACCCTGAGGGTTTGGACCTTATGATTGAAAATACATCAAATCATTAAATTAGAGCGGATTTAATGTTGTCCCTTTCACATTCTTTTTGGGTCGCTTGGTTCACTGTGAGTATAGGTTTTGATTAGGCTAATGGATAGTGTGGTTTGAGGGACTTTATAATAGTAGTGGGCAAATGTATAAGGCTGTTTTCAGCCATTTCATATGTAAGTGTACTGTCCCTTTAAGAAATTAAACTTTTAAATCGGGGTCTAAAATTGCAGTATAATAGTGTCAAGACACGCTGGGAAGGTTCCTAGGGTATACTTTAAAATATATGGGGTTTACAATAGTTTTAGGAACTGTATAAGGTTATTTTTCGAAATTTTATTTTTTAAAGCGTACTGTCCCTTTAAGAAACTAAATTTCTGAATTGGGGGTTGAAAATTACAGTATAACAATGTCAAGACAAGCTGGGAAGGTTCCCAGGGTGGGTTTTAAAATTTATGGGGTTTACAATAGTTTTATGAACTGTATAAGGTCATTTTCATCCATTTTATCTGAAAGTGTACTGTCCCTTTAAGAAACTAAACTTCTGAATTGGAGGTCGAAAATTGCAGTATAGGAATGTCAAGGCACGCTGGGAAGGTTCCAGGTTGCGTTTTAAAATTGATGGGGTTTTTATGAGTTCATGTAGGGTTTTTAATAGGAGTTTCAAGGGGAAATAAGAGGTTAATTGACAATGAATGCTTTATATGGAGTTTTGCAATGAAGAGGTTAAAATGAACACAACATGTGGTCTAAATTATGTTAATTACCACCCTTTATAAAATTGCTATTGTAATATTTTCCTTTACCCCACCTGATGAAGACGGTTTGGACCGTTGAAACGTGTTGTGGCAGTGGTATTGGAGGAAGAATAAAGTTTGGCTAACATTTATTAAATTGTCCATTATTCCTTTGGCGCCCCTTGAGACCGCTGCACCATTGTTTACATGCGAAAAGTATCCATACGGAGTTAACAGCGGCAGGAGCAGCCTGGTTTATTTGGATGTTTTGAGGAGCTCTGGTTTACAGCCACCGGGTTAATAACTGAGGACCTGAGGTGACGTGTCATCCGGTCGAGCGGGATTGTGTGACCATCAGAGGAACACGGAGGCTTGATGCAAACACTGATGGGACGACATCACAAATAGAGAGAGGTGACCCGGAGCCTCATTAATCACACCCTTAATCTTGGTTGTGTAGATGCACACAACCATTACAGGTGAGTGCATTGGCACTATTTTTAAAATGTAGCCCTGTGAGTCTACACATGCGCCCTTTTTCTTTTCTTGTTTTACAAAGAGTCTCAGTGGGCCTCTTTAATACATACCACAATTCATGATGCTCCGATACGGCAGAGAAATATAGGTATAGTACAATGCCAAATACTTCACTTCTTACATTACATGAGTGATATCTATTGTAAATTCTACAATAGCTCAAAAACCGGACAGTATAGTCCTCCATACAGTATTATGGGCACCACATAGTGCGCCATACAGAGTAATGAGCCCCATATATTGCAGTATACAGAGTAATGAGCCCCATATATTGCTGTATACAGAATACTTGGTCCCATATAATGTTCCATACAGTATATGATGAGCTCCACATAATACTACAGTATATGATGGTCCCCATATAATGTGCCATACAATATAGGACGGTCCCCATAGAGTATAATGAGCCCCACATATTGCTCCATACAGTATAATGAGTCGCATATAAAGCTCCATACACTATATGATGGTCCCCATATATTGCTCCATACAGAATGTGCTCCATATAATGCTCCATACAGAATTGGCCCCATATGTGCTCCATATGATGCTCCATACCCTATATGATGCCCCATAAATAATGAACCCCATATGATGCTCCAGCATATGATGGGCCCCATGGATGATGCTCCAGTGTATGATGGGCCTATATAATGCTCCATATATAATGGGCCCCATATGATGCTCCAGTGTATAATGGTCCCCGTATATGATGCTCCAGTGTATGATGGGTCCCATTTATAATGCTCCAGTGTATGATGGGCCCCATGGATGATGCTCCAGTGTATGATGGGCCTATATACTGCTCCATATATAATGGGCCCCATATTATGCTCCAGTATATGATGGGCCCCATGGATGATGCTAGAGTGTATGATGGGCCTATATAATGCTCCATATATAATGGACCCCATTTATAATGCTCCAGTGTATAATGGGCCATATCTATGATGCTCAAGTGTATGATGGGCCCCAAATATGATTCTCCAGTGTTTAATGCTCCCCATATATTGCTCCAAACATAAAAAAAATGAAATACCTCTCCTCGCTGGGCACTGCTCTACTCTGGACTCCTCAGCGTCCCCATCTTCCAGCTCTCTGCACTTGGACTGTTCAGGCAGAGGGCGCACAGACGTGACATCATCACTCACTCTGACCTGAATGTCAATGTCAGGAAACGAGGAAGACGTCACAGCGGTGGAGCAGGGAGAGGTAAGTTTTGTAGGTGCTGGGGCCCTGAGCAAGCAGGGGGGGCCCACTAGTGGCGACGGCACTAGCACAGGGCCCCTCACAGTACGCCAGTGTATCTGACGGCGAGTGGGCCCCCCCACTTCAGAGACACCGGCTCAGGGTACCGGCACTTGCCTGGTGTGCACCAGGTGCTGACCCCGGCCCTCGGGGTACAGCCCAGTTAGGGAGGTGGAAAAAACTGGCATACGTTGAGGTGTAGGCTGGACATTCAGCAGCTGCAAATGGAGGAATTGGAGGAGTCAGAGGAAGAGGAGGACAAAGCGAGCCATTTAGCTGGCAACCTATGTGTCATCAGATGAAGGTGGTACAAAATCCTTTGAAACCCAGGCATGGTTCATTTTAATGAAGGTGAGATCACCTATATTTTGGGTCAACAGCCGGGTCCTTCTTTCTGTCAAGATTGATCCAGCAGCACTGAAGACTTTCTGATAGCACACTACCAGCAGGGCAAGCAAGCCCCTGTAAGGCATATTGTGCCAATTCAGGCCAGGTGTCCAGTTTACAGGCCCAGTAGTCAAAGGGGAATGAACTGTGAGGGAGAACATCGATAGGGGAGGAGAGGTCATTTTGAACCATAGTTGACAACTGCTGTCTCCTGTCTGTTGCAATCGATTCATTATTACCAGTTGTGTGAGTGGTACTCGAGAAATCAGTCCACAACATGGTCAAGAAACCCCTGTCTCCAATGCCACTTCAGCTGTGTGCACTACGAACATCTCTTCCATTTGGCCCAGTACGGCTCGTGGTAGAACCTGCACCGCTGCTGTGTGCTGGAAATGCCTCTAACAAACCGTTTACAAGAGTTGCTTGTTTGTTAGCCAATATTAGCTCTAGGTTCTCCTGCGGCATGATGTTCTGTAATTTGCCTTTATAGAGTGGATCAAGGATGCTGGCCAACCAGTAGTCACCATCCTTCATAATTTTAGCAATGCGGGGGGTCCCTTTTTAGGATCCGCAAGACATAATTTCACATGTGGGCCAATGTTCCAGGTGTCAATGATGCACTGCCAGTGGTGGGTGGAGGAGCACTTTCTGCCAAATCCACATCCCTCCAGCCACGCACAAACCCTGTACCTGACCTTGGCAAGCCAACATTTTTTCTTGCCCCCAGAGAAGCATCCTCCTCCCAAAATAATCATCTCCTCTCATCTCCTCCTCCTCTTCCACTTCTTCCTCCACCTCGTCCAGGACAGTTCCCTGAGCAAACAATGGCTGACTGTCATCAAGGCTTCCCTTCTCCTCCTCCTCTTCCTCCTCTGCTGCAGATGCCTGATCTTTAATGTGCGTCAAAGTTTGCATGAGCAGACGCATAAGTGGGATGCTCATGCTTATGATGCGCTTACCAGCCATGTGCATTCCTCAAAACACTGAAGGACTTTACAGAGGTCTTTCAGCTTTGACCACTGCACACCCGACAACTCCATGTCTGCCCTCAAACTGCCTGCTGTGTATCCTCCCAAAAATGCATTACAGCCTGCCTCTGTTCGCACAGCCTCTCAACCATGTGCATGGTGAAGTACCACCTTGTTGCAACGTCAATGATTAGGCAGTGCTTGGATTGGTGGAGCGATCGCTGCAGCCTCTGCATATGACTGGAGTCTAAGGGCGAGCGACGGATGTGCGAGCACAGAATTCGCACCTCATGGAGCAGGGCTGCTAACTCCAGTTAATTATTTAAGAAGCACTGCACCACCAGGTTCAAGGTGTGAGCCAGGCAAGGTATGTGTCTGAGTTTTGCCAGCGCTATGGCCGCCACAAAATTACAGCCGTTATCACTGACTACCTTGCCTGGCTCAAGATGTAGACTGCCCAGCCATGACTCAGTTTCTTGGTGCAAGTAGTCGGCTTGTACCTCCACGGTGTGTCTGTTGTCGCCCAAAGACATCATTTTTAAAACAGCCGGCTGACGTTTACCACTAGCTGTTCGATAGTGGAACATCTCGTGTGCAACACTGGCAGCTGCGGATGGAGTGCTCGTGCGACTGCGCTCTGTCAACGAGCTTTTGCTTCTGGAGGAGGAGGAGGCTCGAACGCCTACAGCCAACTGTTGCCTATACCGTGGGCTAGGCAGCACTGTTCCACCGCCGCTGTCCCCTGTGGACCCTGCATCCACCACATTAACCCAGTGCACAGTGATAGACACGTAACGGCCTTGGCCATGCCTACCGGCCCATGCATCTGTTGTGAGGTGCACCTTTCTACTCACTGATTGTTTGAGTGCATGGACAATGCCATCTTTCACATGCAGGTGGAGGGCAGGGATGGCTTTTCTAGAAAAGAAGTGCCGACTGGGTAGGTCATAGCGTGGGACAGCGTAGGCCATGAGCTCTCGGAACGTTGCGCTTTCAACCAAACAGAAGGGCATCATCTCTAATGAGATCAGTTTGGCAATGTAGGCATTCAAAGCCAGTGTGCTCGGATGAGAGGATGAGTACTTTCTTGTCCTACTCAGAGTGTCTGCTAGAGTGAGTTGGACTTGAGAGCTGCATATGGGGAACTAGCGGTGGACATGGTGGACTGAAAGGGGGTTGGTGATGGTGGTGGTGGCCTAGACTCCGTCTTTCGTTGGAAAATCATTGTGATTCTCTGACTGCTTTTGCCTTGCGACGACACGTCAACATTTCTTGCTGGTGGTGTGCTAACCGGTTTCCTTACAGTGGGGGAAGCGATGTCGCGTTGCTGGCTACCTTAAGTCGGAGCAGGTGCACGTGTGCTACCTGAGGTTTTGTAGTCCATCCACGCTTGCAAGTGCATGGTGTTTAAATGTCTAAGCATGCAACTGGTATTAAAATTTCGGAGATTTTTCCCTCGGCTAAAGGTCCTTCCGCACTTCTTACAGTTAACCTTTGCCTCATCAATAGGATTTTGGTCAAAAAAGTGCCACATTGCCCTCTTACTACTATGGGATAAATTTTCAGGGCTTGCACGCTGTGCTTTTTTGACCATCTGGCCAAGCTGTCCTGCATCTCTTTTTGTTTTTTTAACACATTTCTTGACTGCTACGGGCCTGCCAGATAACCCCAGCTGCGATGTCGATGCCTGCAGCGGATCCTCCTCCTCTTCTGAGCTATTGCCAGTGGCACCCTCTTCCCCCAATGGAATCCAATCCGGATCAACAACTTGGTCATCCATCACCTTCTCTTCAATTTCATCTGCACCTTCCTCTGTGTCACCGTGTAAGGGAAGGGGCACCTGAGTTTCATCAGGGTCAGATTCTGGCTCAGTAGACTGTGAGGGCAATGTAGTGCTCTGGGTGAATGTACCAGCAGAATCATATAGCAGTGGCTGTGCATCAGTGCACTCCATGTCAGATTCATCTTGTACTGGAGAATTCAGGATTTGACTTGATAACCCAGGCATGGTATGTGAAAAGAGCTCCATGGAGTAATCTGAAGTGTGGCCTGCCACATCCTTCACTTTTGGTGGGGGTGAAGGACACAAGGAAAGGTGTTGTTCCTGACCAGGAGCCTGCACTGACGACTCAGTCCTTGCAGTTTTTGAAGCTTCAGAAGAGGAGGCGATAGAGCTGGAGGCTGTTTTGGCAATGTAAGCTAAAACCTGTTCCTGATGCTCCGGCTTTAAAAGCGGTTTACCTACTCCCAAAAAAGGGAGCCTTCCAGGCCTTCTGGAGCCAGACGATGACTCAGGCTTAACACTTCCTGCCTTAGGTGCTATTGTGTTTTTGGCACTACCAGCCGATGCACCACCACCACCATCAGTATCAGCTGGTCCCCCCGCCCACAGTCGCGGCCTCTTCCAAAATACTTCCTCATGTTTTGGAAAATGTACCAAAATACCAGCAGATATATGGTACTGTATCAGAAGCGTACAGCTGTTTACGGTGAAGGGGAAAATTGTAAATCTCCGTATATATTCCCGGAGTCACAGATAGACGCGCTCAGGCTCACTATGGCTTAGACCAGAATATAAAAAGCAGAAAAAGGGTACTGTATCACAAGATACCAGGTGCATATAGTATAGTGAAAAATTTCAATCTCCGTATATATTTCCGGAGTCACAGACAGACGCTGTCAGGCTCAGTATGGATTACACCAGAATATAAAAAGCAGAAAAAGGGTACTGTATCACAAGATACCAGGTGTATACAGTATAGGGGAAAATTTCAATCTTTGTATGTATTTCCGGAGTCAGAGACAGACGCTCTCAGGCTCAGCATGGATTAGATCCAAAAAGAGAAAAAATAGGAAGCTAATTGTTAGGGTCTGCGGAACGCACCAAATATAAGATGTGGAGAGGTGCGTTCGCAGCCCGGGGTCCACCGTGCAGGCAGAGCCTGCTGCTAGTAAAATGGCGCAAGAAGCGAACTCTGTCATCCCGCAGAGTCGCCAAAATAAACGCCGTAACGCGCTGTGGCAATATGTGCGAACTCTGTTAATCCACAGAGCCGCTAGAAGGAGTGCCACAGCGCTATATGGCGATGTGTGCGAACTCACTTAACACAACTTAGTCGCAAAATAAACACGCTAGGGCGCTGTCTAGCATTGAAAGCGAACCCTGTTACATCACAGAGCCGCTGAGACAAACTTCTGTGTCCTGTCAGGCACCCAGGTACACAGTGAACAGCTAAGCGAACATAGAACGTGATCATGCGCTAATGTCCTCGCGGGAGTCACCCGCAATCTATGGCGTCTGAAAGCCAGGCCCTGAATACGGCAATCAAACTCCTCACCGGTTATGCTGGCAATCTAGGGCATCTAGGACACCGACCCTGACCAGCTAGCATACCAAACTCCTCACCGATTAAGTCGGTATTCTAGGGGCTTATTTCAGCCGGGCCCTAACCACACACACGCATGACCACACTGGCGCTAAGCATATAACGATTGATATTAGCGCATGGTGGCCCAGCCATGCCACACTTTTATAGCAACAGCTACAGGACCTGCCAGAAACAAGGACCAATGAGAAACTGTTCCAAACACATGTAGTTTCAGGACCTTCCTGGCGGACCAATAGGAGCTGCTGCAGTACCTGAACATGTGACCCCTGATCTCCAATGAGAGATCTTACCCTGGGCATGCTCAGAAGGGGAAACGCAGGACTTCGTCCCAAAGACATCTGCTCCAGCACTGGCTATAATAGCAGATCCAGGAGAGGCAGCAGCAAGTCTCTGCACAGTACTGGAATGGGCAAGAAGCTGGGACCAACGTCTCTGCTGAGCAGGCTCCACTGTGGCCGGAGATGAATGGGGGACCGCAGTGGGACTGCTTCGAGACTCCCCTTGTGCAGCAGCGGAAACTCGAACCCTAACATTACTCCCCTCCTAGGGTCCCCCTTCTTTGGGCCTCGCTGCGCTCAAAGGCAGCGATGACCTGCGGAGCGTGAACATGCTCAGCAGGCTCCCAGGACCTATCCTCAGGCCCATAACCCTCCAATCCACCAAATAAATTTTTTTGCCTCGTACCACCTTGCACCCAACAATGGCGTTCACCTCATGATCGTCGGTAGATGAACCCGACGTCCCGGCAGATGACTCGGAAAACCGGGAAATGGCCACGGGTTTCAGGAGGGACACATGAAAGGTGTCAGTGATACCAAGGCGAGGTGGAAGGGCTAGGCTGTAAACCAACCAGGTTCACCTGCTCAAGAACTTTAAAGGGGCCTAAAAAGCGAGGTGCCAACTTGATGGACTCTACACGTAGCCTGATGTTTCGGGCAGAAAGCCACACTAGGTCACCCGGAGCAAATGTAGGAGCGGGGCGCCAATGGGCATCGGCCGAAGACCTCATCCTCTCTTTGGAGGCCTAATGGCATCCTGGGTGCAGTCCCAAAATGCCACCTGGAATCGGTGGAAGACACGGGCATGGGCACTGGTACCCGCAGATGCTGACCGTAGTTCAGGAGGATTGGGGTCTGTCCGGTGGAGTCAGCCACAGCATTATTTAGAGCGAACTCAGCCCACGGTAGCAAGGATGCCCAGTCATCCTGCCTGGCAGAGAAAAATGTCTGCAAGTATGTGACCAAGGTCTGGTTGGCCCTCTCTACCAACACATTCGTCTCGGGATGGTATGCAGAGGAGAGATTCAACTCAATGCTGAGTAAACGACACAGCTCTCTCCAGAACTGAGACGCAAACTGGGGACCTCGATCACTGACAATTTTGTCTGGCATACCGTGTAGGCGGAAAATATGCTTAATGAATATGCTGCCAAGGCCCGTGCAGACGGTAACCGTGGTAATGGCACTAAGTGCACCATTTTGGAGAAGTGGTCGGTTATCACCCAGATGATGGTGCAGCCCCGAGACTTGGGTAAGCCCACCACAAAATCCATCCCGACCATCTCCCAAGGCCTATCTGCCACCGGTAAAGGGAAAAGTAACCCAGCTGGCCGTTGTCGAGGGGACTTATTCTTGGCGCAGGAGACGCACGCCTGAACGTATTGCCTGACGTCATGGGCCATCTGCGGCCACCAGTATGTCCTCGCCAGCAACTCAGAAGTCCTTTTTGTCCCAAAATGTCCACCCACCTGGACCAATGTGCCCAACAGAGTACTTCCTGTTGCAAATTGGTGGGCACAAAAGTCTTGCCCGGAGGCACAGACTCAAGCGAAACCAGAGCCACCGTTCTTAGGCTCTCTGTGAGGACAATAAGCCGAGGCTCCTCCTCCACCTCCTCAGAGGACACCACGGAGCGAGAAAGAGCGTCTGCGCGAATGTTCTTCTCACCGGAGAGGAAATGGAGGGTGAAATGGAACCGGGAGAAGAACAAGGACCATCTGGACTGATGGGAATTTAGCCGCTGGGCTGTCTGCAAATACACCAAGTTCTTGTGGTCCGTGAATACTTGGAAGGGGAAGCGAGCCCCCTACAGAAGATGTCTCCACTCGGAGAAGGCCAACTTCATAGCCAGTAACTCCCTGTCCCGATGGAATAATTCCTCTCTGCTGGTGTAAAGGTCTTGGAAAAGAAGAAGCAGGGATGCTTCCGACCCTGGGCATCCTTTTGAAAAAGGACTGCTCCAGCACCAACAGAAGAGGCATCCACCTCTAAGATAAACAATTTATCGACATCGGGGAAATGTAACATGGGAGCACTGGCGAAATGCGATTTGATGGAGGAGAACGCCTTGGTGACCTCCTCTGACCACAACTTGGGATTAGCTCCCTTCTTGGTGAGGGCTACCAAGGGAGCTACCAAAGTAGAGAAGTGGGGAATGAATTGGCGATAGTAGTTAATGAACCCATAAAGCGCTGCACCGCCTTAAGGGAGTGGGGTTCTTGCCAATCCATCACAGCCTGTAGTTTGGTAGGATCTATAGCCAATCCCTGGGTGGAGATGATATAGCCCAGGAAAGGTAGAGACTCCTGCTCAAACATGCACTTCTCCAACTTCGCATATAGGGAATTTGCTCACAAGAGGTCGAAGACCTTGCAGACATCTCTCCGGTGGGAGGCCATATCTGGAGAAAAGATGAAAATGTCATCCAGATAGACTACCACCGAGGTGGTCAACATATCCCGGAAGATGTCGTTCACAAAGTTTTGGAAGACAGCTGGGGCATTACAGAGCCCAAAGGGCATTACCAGATATTCATAATGCCCATCCCTGGTGTTAAATGCCGTCTTCCATTCGTCCCCTCACGGATGCGAATCAGGTTATATGCACCCCGCAGGTCTAGCTTAGTAAATACCCTTGCTCCCCGAAGCCTGTCAAAGAGCTCAGAGATTATCGGCAAAGGATACTTATTTTTCATGGTGATAACGTTGAGACCCTATAATCAATGCACGGACGTAATTCTCCATTCCTCTGCAGAAAGAAGAACCCGCTCCCGCTGGTGACACCGACTTCCTAATGAATCCCCTTGCCAAGTTCTCCTGAATATATTGGGACATGGCCTCTGTCTCAGGAAGAGAGAGGGGATAAACTCTTCCTCTAGGAGGCTCCGCTCCA
>JARQOD010007073.1:0-40383 GCA_033576555.1 Oophaga sylvatica | reverse complement strand
TAATCCTGTTTTGGATTGGAAATCTGTGTCTGTGACCAGTTGGGCTGCCAATGTGTTAATACTGACACTCCTGTTTTTTCTGCCTCTCCCCAGTCTCAGGATGTCCCTGACTTTTTGACTGATTTTTCTGATGTGTTTAGTGAAAATAAATCTGCATCCTTGCCCCCTCACAGGAGCTACAATTGCGCTATTGAATTAGTGCCTGGTGGTAAATTTCCTAAAGGTCTCCTTTTTAATTTATCTGTACCTGAACACGATGCTATGCGATCTTATATCAAGGAGTCATTGGAGAAGGTCATATCAGACCATCCTCTTCGCCCTTGGGCGCCGGTTTTTTCTTTGTGGCCAAAAAGGATGGTTCATTGAGGCTGTGTATTGATTAACGCCTCCTGAATAAGATCACTGTTAAATATCAATATCCGTTACCTTTGATTTCTGACCTATTTTCCAGAGTGAAAAGTGCTAGTTGGTTTACCAAGCTTGACCTCAGGGGGGCGTATAACCTTATTCGCATTAAGCATGGGGATGAATGAAGACGCATTTAATACCCCAGAGGGGCATTTTGAGTACCTAGTGATGCCTTTTGGGCTTACTAATGCCCCTTCCGTCTTCCAATCCTTCATGAATGATATTTTCTGGGATTTTGTGGATAAATTTCTGATTGTTTATTTGGATGATATCTTGATTTTTTCCAATGACTGGGACTCTCATGAGAAACATGTTCGGACTGTGTTCCAGATTTTGAGAGAGAATGCACTGTATGTGAAAGGATCAAAGTGTCTTTTTGGCGTACAGAAGATCTCAATTCTGGGATTCATTTTGTCTCCGTCTGTTATTGAAATGGACCCGGTCAAGGTTCAGGCCATCTGTGATTGGGTTCAACCTACTTCATTGAAGGCTCTTCAGAGATTTTTGGGTTTTGCCAATTATTATCGTAAATTTATTGGTAATTTCTCTGGTATTGTTAAACCATTGACTGATCTGACCAAAAAGGGTTCCGATGTGGTGAATTGGCCTCCTGAGGCAGTTTCTGCATTTCAGGAACTTAAGCAGAGATTCATTTCTGCTCCTGTTCTACGGCAGCCTGATGTTTCTCTGCCGTTTCAGGTGGAGGTTGATGCCTCTGAGATTGGGGCAGGTGCCGTTTTGTCCCAAAGGGATCCAGAGACCTCTAAGAGTAACCCTTGTGCCTTTTTCTCTCGAAAATTTTCTCCAACTGAACGTAATTATGACGTGGGTAATCGGGAGTTATTGGCCATGAAGTGGGCCTTTGAAGAGTTGAGACATTGCTGGAAGGAGCCAAACATCAGGTGGTGGTCCTCACGGACCATAAGAACCTGGTTTATCTCGAATCAGCCAAGCGACTTAATCCTAGACTGGCCAGGTGGGCCTTGTTTTTCACACGCTTTAATTTTGTGGTTTCTTTTCTTCCTGGCACTAAGAATATCAAGGCGGATGCCCTCTCGAGGAGTTTCTTTGCAGATTCTCCTGAGTTATCTGATCCTGCTGTTATTTTGAAAGAGGGTGTGGTTCTTTCCGCTTTCTCTCCCAATTTGAGACTGGCTCTGGAAGGGTGACAGGAGGATAAACCTGAGTGCTGCCCTGTTGGGAAGTTGTTTGCTCCAGACCAGTGGAAAAAGAGTGTGATGTCTGAGATTCATTGTTCTGCGTTGGCTGGTCATCCCGGGATTTTTGGTACCAGAGACTTGGTGAGTCACTCCTTTTGGTGGCCTACTTTGTCTCGTGATGTCAGGGACTTTGTGCAGTCCTGTGGCACTTGCTCTCGTTCCTAGCCTTGCTCTCGTTCTAGTGGTTTGTTAATGCCATTACCTGTACCCAAGAGGCCATGGACCCATATTTCTATGGATTTTATTTCTGACCTTCCTGTCTCTCAGAGAATGACCGTTATCTGGGTAATCTGTGATAGGTTTTCCAAGATGATACATCTTGTGCCATGCCTAAGTTGCCTTCCTCCTCCAAGTTGGTGCCTTTGTTCATTCAGCATGTAGTTCGGTTGCATGGCATTCCGGAGAACATTGTGTCTGACAGAGGAGTCCAGTTTGTTTCCAGATTTTGGAGGACATTTTGTTCTAAACTTGGTGTTCAGTTGTCTTTCTCCTCTACATTTCACCCTCAGACCAATGGACAAACCGAGAGAACAAACCAGACCTTGGAGACTTATTTGAGATGTTTTGTGTCTGCTGATCAAGATGACTGGGTCTCTTTTTTGCCTTTGGCTGAGTTTGCTCTTAATAATAGAGCTAGCTCTGCCACCTTGATGTCTCCATTTTTCTGCAATTCCGGGTTTCACCCTCGATTTTCTTCAGGACAGGCGGAGGCTTCTGTCTGTCCGGGGGTTGTGTAAGGTTCTTTGTCTCTTTTGACATGTTCCTTGAAACTCAGTTTTCCGTCGGCCATTTTGCTTTCTGTCTTTCTGCAGCTCTTGCCCTCAGTTAATATGGAGTTTCCAGTTTTCATGTTCCCGCCCTGATTCTCTCCCTCTTGCTTCTTAAGCAGCCTCAGCTGAACAATCAGTGCTCCTGAATCAAGCCTCAGTCAGCCTGTGACCTGACTCCTGGAAACCTAGGATTTTGGACTCCAGCTATTTCCTACTGAGGAACTTTGGAACACTTTTGGACTTTGGAAACCTGCTGTCTGGTGAATCCATGTTTGCAGAGGAATTACGGTACAGAGAAGAGATCCTGAACCTGCTTGGAGAGTTATTGTAGAGCTTGAAGTTACTCTGGCCTGCTGTGTTCTCCTGCCTCTGTTCCTGCAAACTGTGTGACCTTTTCTGCATGCTTGTATGAAGTAATACAAGTCATTTCATATCAACCTATGTCTCATGTGTTTTCCTCGCACCCAAGCACAAGACGCTATAGGAACTGTACACTATAGATGACAGGTTGACTCTATTGTGCAGCGTATGCAGCAGATTTGGGACCAGGTGGTGGAGAGGTTGTCTCTCTCTCAGGAGAAGGTCCAGCGGTTTGCCAACCGGCATAGGACTGATGGTCCTCGTTTTAAAGTGGGGGACTTGGTTTGGTGGTCCTCAAGGAATATCCCTATGAAGATTGCATCTCCTAAGTTTAAGCCAAGGTTCATTGGATCTTATAAGATCATGGAAATTATTAATCCGGTTTATTCCATTTGCTTCTTCCAGGGACATTTAAGATCCATAACGTGTTCCACAAATCCTTATTGAAGAGGTTTGTCGAACCAGTGGTTCCTATGGCTGCACCTTCGACCCTGTTTTGGTTGAGGGCAATTTGGATTATGTGATTGAGAAGATATTGGATTCTCGTTTTGCTAGACGGAAACTTCAGTATTTGGTTAAGTGGAGAGGTTATGGTCAGGAGCAGGGCCGGCTCCAGGTTTTCATGGGCCCCGGGCGAAAGAGTCTCAGTGGGCCCCCTAAACACAGACCACGATTCATGATGCACACATACTGCAGAGAAATATGGGTATAGTACAATGCCAAACACTTCACTTCTTCCATTACGACTGATAGCTATTGTAAATTGTACAATAGCTCAAAAACTGCCAAATCCTCACAGTACACAGTACAGACTGGACAATACAGTCCTCCATACAATATTATGGGCACCACATAGTTTCCCCCTCATCACCCATATAATACCCCATGCAGGATGTCACCCCTCCATCCCCATATAATGCTCCATACAGGATACTGGTCCCCATATAAAGCTCCATACAAAATATGGAGCTCTCCTCTGCACTGTGCTGCGTTCTGCACTGTTACGACTCAGGAAAGGGCGCTGTGGAAAGACTCCCATCATCATCATTGCCTGCCCATTATCATCATCACCGCCTGCCCATCATCATCAATGCCTGCCCATAATCATCATTGCCTCCCCATCAATATCACTGCCTGCCCATCATCATCAATTCTTGCCCATAATCATCATTGCCTCCCCATCAATATCACTGCCTGCCCATCATCATCAATGCCTGCCCATCAACATCAATGCCTGCCCATCATCATCAATGCCTGCCCATAATCATCATTGCCTCCCCATCAATATCACTGCCTGCCCATCATCATCAATGCCTTGCCATAATCATCATTGCCTCCCCATCAATATCACTGCCTGCCCATCATCATCAATGCCTGCCCATAATCATCATTGCCTCCCCATCAATATCATTGCCTGCCCAACATCATCACTGCCTGCCCATCATCATCACTGCCTGCCCATCATCATCACTGCCTGCCCATCATCATCAATGTCTGCCCATAATCATCATTGCCTCCCCATCAATATCATTGCCTGCCCACCATCATCACTGCCTGCCCATCATCATCAATGCCTGCCCATCATCATCAATGCCTGCTCATAATCATCATTGTCTCCACAGCAATATAATTGCCTGCCCATCATCATCAATCATCATTGCCTCCCCATCATCATCATCACTGCCCTCCCCCCACCACCATCACACATACAGCAGACACACACACACACACACACCACACACAAAGCATCGCACTACATACACACAGAGACACATACACAGACACACACACAAACATCTCACCTGTCCGACGTCCGCGCGCTCACTGCCATAGCCGGCCGCTGAATGATGACGTCATTCAGCGGCGCTGCTGTGAGAGGAAGCGCCGGCGTCCTGCAGGTGCCCCCTGGAGCCCGGAGGCGGAGCTGCTGCAGCGGAGGCACAGGGAGAGGTGAGTATTGAGCCGGCCGCAGCCGGGGCTGTTGTGAATGGGTTTGAGATGAGTTCTGAGCAGAGGCTCCCTCTGGTGGTTACAAGCGGTGCTGGTCTGTCCAGTGAAGATTGTGAGGACTGGGAATCAGGTGTTACTGACTGGTCTTATATAAGGGAGGTCCCTCCCATCAGGGTTGCCGGTGATCAATTGTTCTGGTCTGAATCCTTCATTCCTGTTTCCCTTGTAGCCTGCTGTGTCGTGTCTGCATCTCCTGCTAACAGATAAGACATTTTCTTCTTTTTGTTTTTGTGCTATATTTTTGCATTTTGTCCTGCACTTCTGTGGGGGCCTTCAGGGTCCCCCCCGGGGTCTTTTTGCCTTCTCAGTTTAGTTCAGCCACTGATGTTTGTACTCTTGCTTTTTACAGTTTTTTCAGTGGCTGCTGTTTTGATTTTGTTACACCAGAGAACTAATTTAGGTGGTAGAGGTCGTGTGATCTCAGGTGATTTTGAAATTAGTACAGTCATGGCCAAAAGTTTTGAGAATGACACAAATATTAATTTTTACAAAGTCTACTGCTTCACTTTTTCTAATGGCAATTTGCATATGCTCCAGAATGTTATAAAGAGTGATCAGCTTAACAGCAATTACTTGCAAAGTCAATATTTGGCTAGAAAATGAACTTTATCCCCCAAAACACATTTCAACATCATTGCAGCCTTGCCTTAAAAGGACCAGCTAACCTCTTTTCAGTGATTGCTCAATTAACACAGGTGTGGGTGTTGATGAGGACATGGCTGGAGATCAATCTGTCATGATTAAGTAAGAATGACACCACTGGACACTTTAAAAGGAGGCTGGTGCTTGGCATCATTGTTTCTCTTCTGTTAACCATGGTTATCTCTAAAGAAACACGTGCAGTCATCATTGCAATGCACAAAAATGGCCTAACAGGGAAGAGTATCGCAGCTAGAAAGATTGCACCTCAGTCAACAATCTATCGCATCATCAAGAACTTCAAGGAGAGAGGTTCCATTGTTGCCAAAAAGGCTCCAGGGCGCCCAAGAAAGACCAGCAAGCGCCAGGACCGTCTCTTAAAAGTGTTTCAGCTGTGGGATCAGGCTACCAGCAGTGCAGAGCTTGCTCAGGAATGGCAGCAGGCAGGTGTGAGTGCATCTGCATGCACTGTGAGGCGGAGACTCTTGGAGCAAGGCCTGGTCTCAAGGAGGGCAGCAAAGAAGCCATTTCTCTCCAGAAAAAACATCATGGACAGACTGATATTCTGCAAAAGGTACAGGCAGTGGACTGCGGAGGACTGGGGTAAAGTTATTTTCTCTGATGAATCCCCTTTTCGATTGTTTGGGACATCAGGAAAACGCCTCATTCGGAGAAGACAAGGTGAGCGCTACCACCAGTCTTGTCTCATGCCAACTGTTAAGCATCCTGAAACCATTCATGTGTGGGGTTGCTTCTAAGCCAAGGGAATCGGCTCTCTCACAGTCTTGCCTAAAAACACAGCCATGAATAAAGAATGGTACCAGAATGTCCTCCAAGAGCAACTTCTCCCAACCCTCCAAGAGCAGTTTGGCGATCAACAATGCCTTTTCCAGCATGATGGAGCACCTTGCCATAAAGCAAAGGTGATAACTAAATGGCTCAGGGAACAAAACATAGAGATTTTGGGTCCATGGCCTGGAAACTCCCCAGATCTTAATCCCATTGAGAACTTGTGGTCAATCATCAAGAGACGGGTGGACAAACAAAAACCTAAAAATTCTGACAAAATGAAAGCATTGATTGTGCAAGAATGGACTGCTATCAGTCAGGATTTGGTCCAGAAGTTGATTGAGAGCATGCCAGGGAGAATTGCAGAGGTCCTGAAGAAGAAGGGTCAACACTGCAAATATTGACTTGCTGCATTAACTCATTCTAACTGTCAATATAAGCTTTTGTTACTCATATGTTTGCAATTATTATATTTCTGTCTGTGATAAAAACATCTGTCAAACACACATAAAAACCAGAAGGCAGCAGATCATGTGAAAATATAATATTTGTGTCATTCTCAAAACTTTTGGCCATGACTGTAGAGTTGGTGCTTTTCAGGGTTTTCTGGGATTGCAGTAAGTGTCCTTCCTATCCTTTTCTATTTAGTTAGTTTGGGCCCCAGCGTTTGCTCATACTATTTTCTTTCTGTGTCAGTATTTCATCTTGTCTAACCGCCATTACTTGTTTGGGGGCTTTCTATTATCTTTGGGGTTCTGCTCCGGGGCAGATAGCTTTCCTCTTTCTATCCTTAGGTATAGTTAGTTTCTCAGGCTGTGACGAGGCGTCTAGGACCAACGTAGGAACGCTCCACGGCTGCCTCTAGTTGTGGTGGTTAGTCAGGGTACTGCAATCTCATAGATTCCAACTGCTCTGGTGTTTTGCCTTTTTTACCTGCACTCCTCAGCTACCGAAACATAACACGGGGCCCTGAGCAAGCGGGGGGGCCCAGTGGCGGCACTGACACCGCTAACGGGCACCGGGGTGCCAGACGTCGAGTGGGCCCCCCCGCCTGCTCAGGGCCCCGGCACTTGCCCGGGTGTGCCGGGTGCTGACGCCGGCCCTGGTCAAGAGGACAATTCTTGGGTGTTTGCTTCGGACATTCATACTGGGAGACTTATCCGTGCCTATCATCGAGCCCATCCTGATCGGCCTGGTTGCCCAGGTGAGGGTTCGGTGACCCCTCCTCAAGGGGGGGTACTGTTGTGAATATGCTAGAGGCGGCTTCTGAGCTGGGGCTCCCTCCGGTGGTTGCTGAGGATAATGAACTGATTAATGAATGGCCTTCAGCTAGCGCTGAATGGTAGGATATAAGTTGCCTGATTTCCCAGCAGCCTTGCCGGTTATCAATTGTTCTTCTAGTCTTGCTTGAAGCACTGCTAGTTTCCTGCTCTCCTTCAGATAAGTGTTTGCTGGGTTTTTTTTCTCTGATTTTCTCTGCTGGTTTGCAGCCTGCAGTGGACTGCAGCCTGTCCCCTTTTGGGGGTCTGGCGCTGCAATTGTGCTCCGTTTGTGTCTGCACTTTTGTTTGCTCTTTTGTTACTTTTAATTTGCTGAATAGCGTTTTGTTACACCAGAGATCTGATTTAGGTGGAAGAGGTCGAGTGATCTCAGGTTTTTTTTACAATCAGACGTGTTGGTATTTTTGTTAGGGCTTTTGTTGGATTGCAGTCAGAATTCTTTCCTGTACTTTTCTGTCTAGACAGATTGGGCTCCAGCGTTTGCTCATTCTATTTTCTGTCTGTGTCCGAGCTTTCTTCTTGTCTAACCGCCATTACATGTTTGGGGGCTTCCTATTTTCTTTGGGGATCTGCTCCGGGGCAGATAGCTTTCATCTTTCTGCCTTTAGGTGTAGTTATCTCTCAGGCTGTGACGAGGCGTCTATTATCAATGTAGGAACGCTCCACGGCTACCTATAGTTGTGTGGTTAGTTCAGGTTAATGCAATCCAATAGGTTCCAGCCTCTCTGGTGTATTACCGCTTTTGCTAGTTTTTGCCATTTCTCCTCAGTTACCGAAACATAACAGGAGGCTCTCTGTAAGAGAATGCAGGTGAAGCATATGGTATCAAATGCGTATCACCCACAGACCAATGGTTTGTGTGAGTGCTTTAATGGTACCCTCAAACAGATGCTCAGCATGCTGGTTGATACCCAGGGACGCGATTGGGAGTGGTACCTCCCACACCTGCTATTTGCCTACAGAGAATTTCCGCAGGCCTCGACGGGGTTCTCCCCCTTCGAGCTCCTGTATAGCAGGCGAGTCCGGGGACCCCTTGGGTTGGTAAGAGAATCCTGGGAAGATGAGCCAAACCCCACGGAAGTGTCGATCGTGGATTATGTCATGCGCTTCTGCGACAAGATGCAGACCTTGACGCAGTTGGTACATGACAACATGGCGCAGGCTCAGGCTTACCAGAAGCACTGGTACGACCAGAACGCCCAGGAGCGGACCTACCAGGTGGGTCAAAAGGTGAGGGTGCTGGTCCCCGTACCAAAGGATAAGCTTCAAGCAGCCTGGTAAGGCCCGTACGTCGTGCACCAACAGCTCAACCCAGTCACCTACGTGGTCACGCTTGACCACGCTAGGGGTAGGCGCAAGGCCTTTCTCGTCAACATGATGAAAGCTCATCACGAACGTGAAGCCTGCATCCTACTGGTCTGCAACCTGCAACCTGCCCGAGGTCGGGGAGGAAGAAGGCCAATGGGTCCATTGAGGACATGGAGGTAAGTGCCTTGCTAAAAGTAACCCCAGCGGTCGCAGTTGCTGGCCACCCTGGAACCCTTCCGGGCCGTGTTCTCCAACCGACCCGGACGGATGAAATTAGCGTTCACGAGGTGGACACCAGGATTCATGCCCCAGTACGGCGGACACCTTATCGGATCTCTGAGGAGGTGCAGCAGTTATGTGCCAAGAGATTAATGAGATGTTGCAGCTGGGGGTGATTTAGCGGTCCAAAAGCGCATGGGGGTCATAGTTCTCGTGCCTAAAATGGATCGGACCACCCGGTTCTGCGTGGACTACAGTGGGCTCAACGCCATCACGACCTCTGATGCACACCCGATGCCGCCCATCAAGGATCTGATAGAGTGGTTGGCTAGCGCCAAATACATATCCATCATGGATTTAAGCCGGGGATGCTGGCAGATTCCCCTGAGTCCTGCGGCGCAGGAGAGATCCGCCTTTATCACCCCTTTTGGACTGTACGAGTCCAAGGTCATGCCCTTCGGCATGAAAAATGACCCTGCCACTTTCCAGCGGATGGTCAACCACCTGCTTCAGGGACTGGAGAAGTACGCCGTGGCGTACCTGGATGACATTGTAGTCTTCAGTTCCACCTAGGAGGAACACCTTCAGCATCTCCAGGAGGTGCTCAAGCGTATTTACCAGGCGGGTCTGACCATCAAGCTGGGAAAATGCCAGATTGGCATGAGCAAGGTCCACTACCTGGGGCATAGCGTAGGCAGGGGTTCCATGAGTCCAAAGCCAGAGAAAGTGATGCGATCGTGTCCTGGCCCACCCCCAGGACCAAAAGACAGATGATGTCCTTCTTGGGCACTGCAGGTACTATAGGTGGTTCTACAGGCCTATAGCATCCTTGCAAAACCCTTGACGGACCTCACCAAGCGTGGTCTACCCCAAACGGTCAACTGGACAGATGGCTTTGAGGCGGCATTCCGAGCTTTGAAAACAGCCCTGTGCAGTTCTCCAGTGTTGAAAGCAGTCAACAGCAGTCGGCCATTCCTGGTGCAGACCGACGCCAGCGAGTTTGGCTTCGGTGCTGTACTCAGCCAGGTCGACTTGGGGAACCAGGAGCACCCCGTGTTGTACCTGAGCCGGAAACTTCTGCTGAGGAAAGTGGCATACTCCACCATCGAGAAGGAGTGCCTGGCCTTGGTCTGGGCACTGCAACTTTTGCAGTCCTACCTATACGGGCGCAACTTCACAGTGGTAACCGACCACAACCCTCTGAGCTGGCTGCACACAGTATCCGGAACCAATGGAATGTTGCTACGCTGGAGCCTTGCCCTTCAGATGTACGACTTTACCGTACAACACAAAAAGGGCAGCAAACATGGGAATGCTGATGAGTTGTCCCACCTGGGGAACCTGCAGAGGTGCGCATGGTGGATTACCGACAGGTCATGTCTCCTTAGCGCACTCTAAGAGAGGGAGGTGTGACACTAACCTGGAATGAAAGCTCCATTCCTTATACTTTTCTAGAACTTTCCACACAACTACTACTTTCATTATGTTTTGCACCTCAGGCTGTGGGCTTCCCCCCCTCTCCAGTTCACTACACACTCTGTGTAATCTGATACCAGGTGGCTAGTTCCCACTGAGAAGCCAGCTGAAAGCAGTTTAGAAACCACATGGTCTGCTCCTTTGTTGTATGATAGTTATTCAAGATTAAATATCTTGGCCCCTGTGTACGTTATAAGTATGATATTTTCATATCTGCAAATTCATCGGTGAAGCCGGTATTCAATGAATTTTCTAAGCGCTGGCACCAGCAGAACCCAAGAAACAGATTCCTGCTTAGCCGATCCACCCAGACACTCTACGTTTAGACTTAAATGCACGCCAACGTCTTGCGGAGTACAATGGTACACTGTGCATCGCTGTAAGAGACTCAATCTCTGAGATATGATACTTATGAGTTTTCAGAACCAAAATTAAAACTCAGGCAAGGTGAGGACCCTGGTAACTTAGCCCCTATAACAATGTCACGGCCAGAGGTCTATAAGGCAGGGCCAGGTAATTTTGCCTGAGATTGGTCCTGGACACCATATGCAGAGCACGTCTGTGATGCATTGCGACGTGTCACCCATCCCCCAACCACATGGCTTGCCTACAATGATCTAAGTAACTGTAAGTTGATCTCTTTCCTATGTTAACCCGATTTATTTTGTAACTGTATTGTACACATTCTTTTAATTGTCTCACTTTTGTAAAACCTTTCTTAAATCTTTATAAACACTGCCTAACTTTTTTGGATTAAAAATTAAAAATACTAGTTCGTTTCTCTATGCGCTATAACGAATTTTCACGTGCCTTATGTATACTACGCTACTAAATTGGGGTGGCCTCTGCCCACATTCTAGACCCATAGGCTGGTGGCAGCTAGTGAGTGTGTGTGTGCTGGGATTTCGGGTAGCGTTGGCAGTGACGGAGCGGTTTTATAATAATAATAATCTTTATTTTTATATAGCGCTAACATATTCCGCAGCGCTTTTACAGTTTGCACACATTATCGTCGCTGTCCCCGATGGGGCTCACAATCTACTTTCCCTATCAGTATGTCTTTAGAGTGTGGGAGGAAACCGGAGAACCAGGAGGAAACCCACGCAAACACAGGGAGAACATACAAACTCCTTGCAGATGTTGTCCTTGGGATTTGAACCCAGGACTCCAGCTTTGCAAGACTGCAGTGCTATCCATTGAGCCACCGTGCTGCCCTGTTTTATAAGTGTATTGCCTGGCTGCGGCTAAGAGTAGTTATAATTCCCTCACTGTAGCGTGCCCAATAGCCAGTACACGTCTAAGGTGCAGTTCCTTGACAGACTGGAGGGTAAAGGGGGCGCCGGAGAGCTGCAAGTTCCTAAGTGGAACTGGGAAGTATAAATGTTAGAACTCTCCTGTTAGGTTTTTTCTATCTTGCTGGTCACATGACCTTTGTTGCCTATTTATTTCTGCTCCGCCCTTCTTGCTTTGCTGGACTTCATTGTAATTTCTACTCTTAAGCTAGCTGGGTGCTTTGTTACCTTTCTATATTAGTTTTGCCTGGTCTTTTGACCTTTATGTTCTATGTTGTTTGTTTTTCTTTTTACTTCTACAACTTCTGTTAGGAGGTGTCCATCTTTTCTCCCAGTCCCTAGTTCTTGTATGGATCCCTCCCTCGCATCTATAGGTCTTCATACAGACTAGCTGAGGACTTCAGCAGGTCTGATCGCAAGATCAGGTTTCCCGTTACATCGTAGGGATCAAGCTTAGTTCTATCGTAGGGACAGATATCCCTTTCTTTCCTTAGTGCTTGTAGCAGAACATAACAGTAAGTCCAGCCTAAGAAAAATATCTCTAAGGAAAGATTTCCTGTTTCCCTAATGGTGTCGGTTCAGGAGTTGGCTCAACGCCTGAAGGGACTCTCTCTGGAGGTGTCCGAGCTTCAGCAACACGTGAGTAGCTGTTCTGGAGCACATTTCGTGGAGCCAAAGGTACGTTTGCCTGATTTATTTTTTCGTGAACAACAAGATTTTTTTTCTTTTAAAAATGCTTGCTTGTTGTATTTTTGTTTGAGACCCAGATCCTCTGGTGATGGATCACAGTGCATAGGGTTCATAATGTCACTTTTGCGCAAAGAACCTCAGGAGTGGGCCTTTTCTCTGCAACCTAGTGATCCATGCTTTAGATCAGTGGATAGTTTTTTTTCTGCTTTGGGGTTGTTGTATGATGATCATGATCGTGTCTCATCAGCTGAGACAGAGTTGAGACGTTTGAGGCAGGGATCAGGTAATGTGGAAAAATATTGTACTCACTTCCTACGGTGGTCTACTCAGGTGGGGTGGAACGATTCAGCTTTGAAAAGTTTGTTTCTTGCAGGACTAAGTGAAAGGGTTAAAGATTTGCTGATTGCTTATCCCATACCTGGTAACTTGCAAGAGGCTATGCAATTAGCTATACGGGTGGATAGGAGACTGCGTGCAAGGGTTAATGAGAGTAAATCCTCTGCCATGTCAGCTCCAAGTCTTGAGAGGGTCTGTACTGACATTGGAGAGCCGATGGAGATTGGAGCGATGGCACCTCGCTCTCAGGAAAAAGACCGCAGGTTTTCTGAAGGTTTGTGCTTTTATTGTGGCAAATCTGATCATTTCATTAAGAACTGTGTGCTTCGTATGAACAAAGAAAAAAAAAGGTCAGTTCCGCCTGTATAGCCTGTTTAAATACTAAGGGCATCTTTCTTTCTGCCACTACTACGGCGGCTCAGGAAGAATTAATGGATTTTCGGGTATTTGTCGATTGTGGTTCAACTCTGAATGTGATTGATGGGGGATTCTTGGAAAAACTTAAAGTAAAACCCAAACCTTTGTCATCCCCTATTGCCGTGGTTTCTGTTGATGGCTCTCCCTTGAAGAATGTTACTCACAAGGTCTGTGAATTTCCCCTTACTATTAATGGTGTTCATCAAGAGAATTTGGATTTGATAGTATTGAATAATTTACCTTCTCTGGTGATTTTGGGGTTACTCTGGTTAAAATTGCACAATCCTGTTCTGGATTGGTCTACCAATGAAATTAAGTCCTG
Organism: Oophaga sylvatica; assembly: GCA_033576555.1. Classification (NCBI taxonomy): domain Eukaryota; kingdom Metazoa; phylum Chordata; class Amphibia; order Anura; family Dendrobatidae; genus Oophaga; species Oophaga sylvatica. The sequence goes on along the minus strand of JARQOD010007073.1, from coordinate 26,847 downwards.
GAGTTCTAAGTGTTATGACAAGTGTTGTAACGGGCGTATTGCTGCTGTGGATAAAGGGGAACTACCTGTACCTATTCAGGATTTTTGGAAATTTTTTTCTGAGAAGGAATCACAGATTTTACCTCCCCATAGAGACTATGATTGTACTATTGAATTTGTCCCTGGAGCGACTCTTCCTAAAAGTCGTTTTATTTAATCTTACTATTCCTGAGAGAAAGGCTTTGGAGGAATACATACAGACAAGCTTGGCAGCCGGTCACATTAGGCCTTCCAAGTCTCCTGTGGCTGTTGGTGTTATGATTTGGTAGCTGAGGAGTGCAGGTAAAAAAGGCAATACACCAGAGCAGTTGGAATCTATGAGATTGCAGTACCCTGACTAATCACCACAACTAGAGGCAGCCGTGGAGCGTTCCTACGTTGGTCCTAGACGCCTCGTCACAGCCTGAGAAACTAACTATACCTAAAGATAGAAAGAGGAAAGCTATCTGCCCCGGAGCAGATCCCCAAAGAACATAGAAAGCCCCCAAACATGTAATGGCAGTTAGACAAGAAGAAATACTGACACAGACAGAAAATAGTATGAGCAAACGTTGGGGCCAAACTATCTAAATAGAAAAGGATAGGAAGGGCACTTACTGCAATCCAAAAAACCCTGAAAAGCACCAACTCTACTAATTTCAAAAACACCTGAGATCACACGACCTCTACCACCTAAATTAGTTCTCTGGTGTAACAAAATCAAAACAGCAGCCACTGAAAAAACTGGAAAAAGCAAATGTACAAAACATCAGTGGCTGAACTAAACTGAGAGGGCAAAAGCCCCCAGAGGGGACCCTGAAGGCCCCCACAGAAGTGCAGGACAAATGCAAAAATCAAGCACAAAAACAAAAAGAAGAAAATGTCTTATCTGTTAGAAGGAGATGCAGACACGACACAGCAGGCTACAAAGGAAACAGGAATCAAGGATTGAGACCAGAACAATTGATCACCGGCAACCCTGTGGGAAGGCGACTCCCTTATATAAGACCAGTCAGTAACACCTGATTCCCAATCCTCACAATCTTCACTGGACAGTCCAGTACCGCTTGTAACCACCAGAGGGAGCCTCTGCTCAGAACTCATCTCAAGTCCATTCACAACATGTTGGATTTTTTTTTGTTAAAAAAAAGGACGGCAATTTACGTCCTTGTCTGGATTTTCGTGAGATTAATAAAATTACTGTACGCAATCCTTACCCACTGCCATTGATTCCTGATTTGTTTAACCAGTTAGCGGGGCCAAGTGGTTCTCTAAAATTGATCTTCGGGGGGCATACAATTTGTTGCGCATGAAGGAGGGTGACGAATGGAAGACTGCTTTTAACACTCCTGTGGGTCAGTTTGAGAATCTGGTTATGCCTTTTGGCCTTACCAATGCTCCTGCATTTTTTAAGAATCTTATTAATGACATCCTTAGACCTTTGATCGTCAAAAATGTGGTTGTGTATTTGGATGACATTTTGATTTATTCACGGATCTGGAATCTCATTGGCGGAGTGTTCGTGAGGTATTACAGTTATTGAGTGACAATTCGCTTTTTGCTAAGCTGGAGAAATGTGAGTTTGCTGTACAGAGAATTAGTTTTTTGGGCTACATTATCTCCAGCGAAGGTTTTGAGATGGACCCAGTGAAAGTTCAAGCTGTGCAGGAATGGCCTAACCCTATTGGTTTGAAATCGTTACAGAGGTTTTTGGGTTTCGCCAATTATTATAGAAAATTCATTAAAAATTTTTCTATTATTGTCAAACCACTGACCGATCTCACCAAGAAAGGTGCTAATGCGGTTCAGTGGACTACTGAGGCCATTGAAGCTTTTGTGTTTTTAAAGGAGAGGTTCAGCTCTGCTCCCATCCTTATGCAGCCTGATGTGACTAAACCATTTTTGGTTGCGGTTGATGCTTCTTCTGTGGGTGTCGGCGAGGTGTTGTCTCAGGAAAACACGGATGGAGTACATCATTGTGCATTTTTTTCAAAAAAATTTTCTGAGACTGAACTGAATTATAATATTGGTAATCGGAATTGTTGGCCATTAAACTCGCATTTGAACACTGGCGGCATCTCTTGGAAGGTGCTGAATTTCCCATTCAGGTTTTCACTGATCATAAAAATCTGATCTATCTTGATGCTGCCAAACGCTTGAATGCCCATCAGGCTAGATGGGCACTGTTTTTCTCGCGGTTTAATTTTTCCGTTACTTACATCCCAGGTACTTAGAATGTGAAAGCCTATGTTTTGTCTCGCAGCTTTTCTCCCATGGTTGGTGCTGAGGAGGAGGAGAACATTTTACAAGAAGGAGTTGTGATTGCTGCTTTGGACTCTGTGTTGGAAGATGAGATTCTTAAAGCACAGGAGAATGCCCCATCTAACACTCCCCATGGGAGGTTGTTTGTGCCTGTGACCTTTAGGAGAGATTTGTTTGTTGAGTGTCATGAGTCTCGGTTGGCAGGTCATCCTGGAATCTCTGAGACCAAGAGACTTGTGGGTCACAGTTTTTGGTGCCCTGGATAGCAGAAAGAAGTCATTAAGTGGGTGCGTCAATGTACTGTGTGTGCTAGGTCTAAGTCTTCACATACTCCTGCTGCGGGGTTGCTTTGCCCTCTGGAGGTTCCTAGTGCTCCTTGGACACATTTGGCTATGGACTTTATTACTGACCTTCCTCCCTCTGAGGGTTTCACTGTCATCTGGGTGGTCGTGGACCGTTTTAGCAAGATGTGTCATTTGGTTCCTTTCATCAAACTGCCCTGCGCTAAGACTCTCGCTAAGGCCTTTGTCAAGGAAATTGTCAGACTACATGGCGTTCCTACTGACATTGTTTCTGATAGGGGACCTCAGTTCGTGGCTCGTTTTTGGCGCGCCTTTTGTGACAGGTTGGGAGTTCATTTGTCGTTTTCATCCGGATATCATCCTGAGTCTAATGGCCAGACAGAAAGGAAAAATCAGGATGTTGAGCAGTTCTTGCGTTGTTTTGTGGCAGACAATCAAGAGGGGCCACTTGCTGAATTTGCTCTTAACAACCATACATCCTCTTCTGCTGGTTGTTCGCCTTTTTTTTGTTGTACTGGGAGACATCCGTCGTTTGGGTCATTATCCAAATTGGTATCGGCCGTGCCTGAAGAGGAGAATTTTTCTGGTGATTTGAAAAGAGTTTGGACGGATGTGCGTGGTAATCTTCAGGAGGCTAACAGAAAATCTAAAAGGTACTTTGATAGGAAACGGCAAGAGGTTTTGTTTGCTATTGGTGACATGGTTTGGTTATCCTCTAAGAATCTGAGGTTGAGGATTCCTTCTAAAAAATTGGGTCCCAAGTTTGTAGGGCCCTTTAAGGTGCTTCAGGTTGTTAACCAATCGGCTGTTAGGTTGAAGGTTCCTACCTCCTGGAAGATTAATCCGGTGTTTCATGTTTCTCTGTTGAAAAGAGCTGATGTGTCGGATGGAGACGCCTCTGCCACTGTTCCCCGGTAGTGGAGGACGGGGAATATGAAATTTCCCGCATCCTAAATTCTAGACGGTATAGAGGGAGTTTGCAGTATCTCGTCGTTTGGAAGGGTTTTGGACCCGAGGATAACTCATGGGTGAGGGCGGATGATGTTTCTGCGTCCAGACTTGTCAGAGCATTTCACAAGAGGTTTCCGGGTAAGCCTGGGCCTAGGGGATCCGGAGAAGGAGGGGTACTGTTAGAACTCTCCTGTTAGGTTTTTTCTATCTTGCTGGTCACATGACCTTTGTTGCCTATTTAATCCTGCTCCGCCCTTCTTGCTTTGCTGGACTTCATTGTAATTTCTACTCTTAAGCTAGCCGGGTGCTTTGTTAACTTTCTATATTAGTTTTGCCTGGTCTTTTGACCTCTATGTTCTATGTTGTTTGTTTTTCTTTTTACTGCTACAACTTCTGTTAGGAGGTGTCCATCTTTTCTCCCAGTCCCTAATTCTTGTAGGGATCCCTCCCTCGCATCTATAGGTCTTCGTACAGACTAGCTGAGGTCTGATCGCAGAATCAGGTTCTCCGTTACATCGTAGGGATCAAGCTTAGTTCTATCGTAGGGACAGATATCCCTTTCTTTCCTTAGTGCTTGTAGCAGAACATAACAATAAATGCCTGCTTTCAACATATTGATGGCAGCGGTGGGATCCTAATCCGTGTTTCTCCGTCCCTCTATCTGTGTGCCGTTCATGACACAGCAGTATACAATGTTGGGGAATTTTAAATCTCCGTATATATTTCAAGAGTAACACACACAGTCAGAGGCCCAGTCTAGATAACACCAGAATATGAAAATCAGAAAAGTGTACTCTATCAGTAGCGTACAGCTATATACAGTGTTGGGGAATTGTAAATCTCCGTATATATTTCAGGAGTAAACACACAGTCAGAGGCCCAGTCTGGATAACACCAGATATGAAATCAGCAAAGTGTAACTCTATCAGAGCGTACAGCATTATACAATGTTGGGGAATTGTAAATCTCTGTATATATTCAGAGATTAAGACACACGGTCAGAGTCCCAGTCTGAATAACAGCAGAGATAAAATCAGAAAAGTGTACTCTATCAGTAGCGTATAGCTGTATACAGTGTTGGGGGAATGTAAATCTCCGTATATATTTCAGGAGTACACACACAGTCAGAGGCCCAGTGTGGATAACACCACATTACTAAAATCAGCAAAGTGTACTGTATCAGTAGCGGACAGCTGTACACATGTTGGGGGAATTGTAAATCTCGTATATATTTCAGGAGTAACACACACAGTCAGAGGCCCAGTCTGAAAAACACAAAATTGAAAATCAGAGAAGTGTACTCTATCAGTAGCGTAAGCTGTATACAGTGTTGGGGGAATTTAAATCTCCGTATATATTTCAGAGTAACACAAACAGTCAGAGGCCCAGTTGGATAACACCACAATATTAAAATCAGCAAAATTTACTGTATCAGTAGCATACAGCTGTATACAGTGTTGGGGGAATTGTAAATCTCCGAATATTTCAGGAGTAACACACACAGTCAGAGGCCCAGTCTGGATATCAACAAAATATGATAATCAGAAAGGTATACTCTATAGTAGTGTACAGCTGTATACTGTGTTGGGAGAATTTAAATCTCCATATATATTTCAGGAGTAACGACACACGGTCACAGGCCCAGTCTGGATAACACCAGAAATGAAAATCAGAAAAGTGAACTTTATCAGTTGCGTAAAGCTGATACAGTGTTGGGGGAATTTTAAATCTCCGTATATATTTCAGGAGTAGCACACACAGTCAGAGGCATAGCTGGATAACACCAGAATATGAAAATCAGAAAAGTGTACTCTATCAGTAGCGTACAACTGTATACAGTGTTGGGGAATTGTAAATCTCCGTATATATTTCAGGAGTAACACACACGGTCAGAGGCACAGTCTGGATAACACCAGAATATGAAAATTAGAAAAGTGTACTCTATCAGGAGCGTACAGCTGTATACAGTGTTGGGGAAAAATGAAATATGCGTTTATATTTCCGGAGTAACACATACAGTTAGAAGCCCAGTCTAGATAACACCAGAATATGAAAATCAGAAAAGTGTACTCTATCAGTAGCGTACAGCTGTATACAGTGTTGGGGCAATTGTAATTCTCCGTATATATTTCAGAAGTAACACAAACAGTCAGAGGCCAGTCTGGATAACACCACAATATTAAAATCAGCAAAATTTACTGTATCAGTAGCATACAGCTGTATACAGTGTTGGGGAATTGTAAATCTCCGTATATATTTCAGGAGTAACACACACAGTCAGAGGACCAGTCAGGATAACACCACAATATTAAAATCAGCAAAAGTGTACTGTATCAGTAGCATACAGCTGTATACAGTGTTGGGGAATTGTAAATCTCCATATATATTTCATGAGTAACACACAGTCAGAGGCCCAGTCTGGTTAACACCACATTATTAAAATCAGCAAAAGTGTACTGCATTAGTAGCGTACACTGAATACAGTGTTGGGGAAATTGAAATCTGCATATCTATTTGCAGAGTAACACACACAGTTAGAGGCCCAGTCTAGATAACACCATAATAAGAAATCAGAAAAGTGTACTCTATCAGTAGCGTACTGCTGTATACAGTGTTGAGGGAATTGTAAATCTCCGTATATATTTCAGGAGTAACACACACAGTCAGAGGCCCAGTCTGGATAACACCACAACATTAAAATCAGCAAAAGTGTACCGTATCAGTAGCGTACAGCTGTATACAGTGTTGGGGAATTTTAAATCTCCGTATATATTTCAGGAGTAACAACACAGTCAGAGGCCCAGTCTGTATAACACCAGAATATTAAAACACCAAAAGTGTACTCTATCAGTAACGTACAGCTGTATACAGTGTTGGGTGTTATGATTTGGTAGCTGAGGAGAGCAGGCAAAAAAGGCAATACACCAGAGAGGTTGGAATCTACTGGATTGCAGTACCCTGACTAACCACCACAACTAAAGGCAGCCGTGGAGCATACCTACGTTGGTCCTAGACGTCTCGTCACAGCCTGAGAGGCTAACTACACCTAAAGATAGAAAGAGGAAAGCTATCTGCCCCGGAGCAGATCCCCAAAGAACATAGGAAGCCCCCAAACATGTAATGGCGGTTAGACAAGAGGAAATACAGACACAGACAGAAAATAGTATGAGCAAACGTTGGGGCCCAATTTTCCTAGAAAGAAAAGGATAGGAAGGACACTTACTGCAATCCAAGAAAACCCTAAAAAAATACCAACTCACTAATTGCAAAAACACCTGAAATCACACGACCTCTACCACCTAATTAGTTCTCTGGTGTAACAAAACTAAGCAGCAGCCACTGAAAAAACTGGAAAAGGCAAATGAACAAATAACAGTGGCTCAGATAAACTGAGAGGAGCACAAGCCCCAGGAGGGGACCTGGCTGACCTCCACAGAAGTGCAGGACAAAATGCAAAAAGCAAGCACAAAAATAAAAGCAGAAAATATCTTATCTGTTAGCAGAAGATGCAGGCAAGACACAGCAAGCTTCCAAGTGAACCAGGAACCAAAGTTGAGACAAGAACAATTGATCACCGGCAACCCTGATGGGAGGGAACCTCCCTTATATAAGACCAGTCTGTAACACCTGATTGCCAATCTTCACAATCTTCATTGAATACTTCAGTACTGTTTGTAACCACCAGAGGGAGCTTCTGCTCAGAATTCATTTCTAACACATTTACAACAGTTGGGGTATAGTAAATCTCCATATATATTTCAGGATTAAGAAACACGGTCAGAGTCCCAGTCTGGATAACACCAGGAGATGAAAATCAGAAAAAGTGTACTCTATCAGTAGCGTACAACTGTATACAGTGTTGGGGGAATTGTAAATCTCCACATATATTTCAGGAGTAACACACACGGTCAGAGGCACAGTCTGGATAACACCAGAATATGAAAATTAGAAAAAGTGTACTCTATCAATAGCGTACAGCTGTATACAGTGTTGGGGGAATTGTAAATCTCCGTATATATTTCAGGAGTAACACACACACAGTCAGAGGCCCAATCTGGATAACACCAGAATATGAAAATCAGAAAAGTGTACTCTATCAGTAGCGTACAGCTGCATACAGTATTGGGGCAATTGTAATTCTCCGTATATATTTCAGAAGTAACACAAACAGTCAGAGGCCCAGTCTGGATAACACCACAATATTAAAATCAGCAAAATTTACTGTATCAGTAGCATACAGCTGTATACAGTGTTGGGGGAATTGTAAATCTCCGGAAATATTTCAGGAGTAACACACACAGTCAGAGGCCCAGTCTGGATATCAACAAAATATGATAATCAGAAAGGTATACTCTATTAGTAGTGTACAGCTGTATACTGTGTTGGGAGAATTGTAAATCTCCATATATATTTCAGGAGTACGACACACGGTCACAGGCCCAGTCTGGATAACACCAGAAGATGAAAATCAGAAAAAGTGAACTTTATCAGTTGCGTAAAGCTGAATACAGTGTTGGGGGAATTTTAAATCTCCGTATATATTTCAGGAGTAGCACACACAGTCAGGTCCCAGTCTGGATAACACCACATTATTAAAATCAGTAAAAGTGTACTGTATTAGTGGCGGACAGCTGTATACAGTGTTGGGGAATTGTAAATCTTCGTATATATTTCAGGAGTAGCACACACAGTCAGAGGTCCAGTCTGGATAACACAAGAATTGAAAATCAGAAAAGTGTATTCTATCAGTATCGTACAGCTGTATACAGTTTTGGGGAATTGTAAATCTCCGTATATATTTCAGGAGTAACACACACAGTCAGAGGCCCATGAAAACATACCAAGGACTCAAAATATACTTAATAGACATAATATATCGTTTGAGATGCTCTCCAATCAACATGTGAACCATAAAGAAAAAAAGGGAGCTCAAATCTCTAATATATGATCAAATAATGAAAAAAGAGTACAAAAAATTCAAAAAATATAACAAGTTTTATTGATTTATACAAAACCACATACATACAATAATAAGATTTAAAAAAACAGTAAAGAAGATGATTAGACCGTGGGGCAATAATAGCAGAAAACTGCTCGGAGCAGAAAAGGCCTCGGAGCAATTGGCAGTTTCCACGATGGGTGAGTGAGATCGCATGATCAGCATGTTTGAACAACACTTGGGTTATTCATTATCTCACCATGAGGTCATCGGCGGTTCATAGTGTCTCCTAGGGGATTTATATTCTAGCTCAGGTTCCATTGTCATGTCCTTGATGGGATTTGTATTGATATACCTATTAGGCACTTGCATTTATCCTGACTAGACATTGGCTTTCCTTATTTTTGCCCTGCTTTTTGGGAGTCATGGACATTGCCGTTTTTCTTCATACATGTGATCTTCTCACCACTGTGGAGTACTATTATGTACTGATTTTCTGCTATTATTGCCCCACGGTCTAATCATCTTCTTTACTGGTTTTTTTTAATCTTATTATTGTATGTATGTGGTTTTGTATAAATCAATAAAACTTGTTATATTTTTTGAATTTTTTGTACTCTTTTTTCATTATTTGATCATATATTAGAGATTTGAGCTCCCTTTTTTTCTTTATGGTTCACAGTCAGAGGCCCAGTCTGGTTAACACCAGAATATGAAAATCAGAAAAGTGTACTCTATCAGAATACAGCTGTATACAGTGTTGGGGAATTGTAAATCTCAATATATATTTCAGGAGTAACGCACACAGTCAGAGGCCCAGTCTGGATATCAACAAAATATGATAATCAGAAAGGTGTACTCTATTAGTAGTGTACAGCTGTATACAGTGTTGGGGAATTGTAAATCTCCATATATATTTCAGGAGTACGACACACGGTCACAGGCCCAGTCTGGATAACACCAGAAGATGAAAATCAGAAAAAGTGAACTTTATCAATTGCGTATATATTTCAGGAGTAGCACACACAGTCAGAGTCCCAGTATGGATAACACCACATTATTAAAATCAGCAAAAGTGTACTGTATTAGTGGCAGACAGCTGTATACAGTGTTGGGGAATTGTAATCTCGTATATATTCAGGAGTAGCACACACAGTCAGAGGCCAGTCTGGATAACACCAAAATGAAAATCAGAAAGTGTACTCTATCAGAAGGTAGAGCTGTATACAGAGTTGGGTGAATTGTAAATCTCCGTATATATTTCAGGAGTAGGACCACGGTCACAGGCCCAGTCTGGATAACACCAGAAGATGAAAATCAGAAAAAGTGTACTCTATCAGTAGCGTACAGCTGTATACAGTGTTTGGGGAATTGAAATCTCCGTATATATTTCAGGATTAAGACACACGGTCAGAGCCCTGTCTGGATAACACCAGAAGATGAAAATCAGAAAAAGTGTACTCTATCATTAGCGTACAACTGTATACAGTGTTGGGGGAATTGTAAATCTCCGTATATATTTCAGAAGTAACACACGGTCAGAGGCACAGTCTGGATAACACCAGAATATGAAAATTAGAAAATGTGTACTCTATCAGTAGCGTACAGCTGCATACAGTGTTGGGGAAAATTGAAATCTGCATATCTATTTCCAGAGTAAACACACGTTAGAGACCCAGTCTACATAACACCAGAATATCTAAATCAGAAAAGTGTACTCTATCAGTAGCGTACAGCTGTATACAGTGTTGGGGAATTGTAAATCTCCGTACATATTTCAGGAGTAACACACACAGTCAGAGGCCCAATCTGGATAACACCACAATATTAAAATCAGCAAAAGTGTAACGGATCAGTAGCGTACAGCTGTATACTGTGTTGGGGGAATTTTAAATCTCCGTATATATTTCAGGAGAAACACACACAGTCAGATGCCCAGTCTGGATAACACCAGAATACGAAAATCAGAAAAGTGTACTCTATCAGAAGCGTACAGCTGTATCCAATGTTGGGGGAATTGTAAATCTCTGTATATATTTCAGGAGTAAACACACACAGTCAGAGGCCCAGCTGGATGACACCACAATATGAAAATCAGAAAAGTGTACTCTATCAGAAGCGTTCAGCTGTATACAGTTTTGGGGGAATTTTAAATCTCCTTATATATTTCAGGAGTAGGACCCACGTTCACAGGCCCAGTCTGGATAACACCAGAAGATGAAAATCAGAAAAGTGTACTCTATCAGTAGCGTACAGCTGTATACAGTTTTGGGGGAATTTTAAATCTCTGTATATATTTCAGGGTTAGACACATGGTCAGAGTCCCAGTCTGGATAACACCAGAAGATGAAAATCAGAAAAAGTGTACTCTATCATAGCGTACAACTGTATACAATGTTGGGGGAATTGTAAATCTCCGTAGATATTTCAGAAGTAACACACGGTCAGAGGCACAGTCTGGATAACACAAGAATATGAAAATTAGAAAAAGTGTACTCTATCATTTAGCGTACAGCTGCATACAGTGTTGGGCAAAATTGAAATCTGCATATTTATTTCGAGTAACACACACAGTTAGAGGCCCAGTCTAGATAACACCAGAATATGAAAATCAGAAAAGTGTACTCTATCAGAAGCGTACAGCTGTATACAGTGTTGGGGAATTGTAAATCTCCGTATATATTACAGGAGCAACACACACAGTCAGAGGCCCAGTCTGGATAACACCACAATATTAAAATCAGCAAAAGTGTAACGTATCAGTAGCGTACAGCTGTAAACAGTGTTGGGGGAATTTTAAATCTCCGTATATATTTCAGGAGTAACACACACAGTCACAGGCCCAGTCTGGATAACACCAGAAGATGAAAATCAGAAAAAGTGAACTTTATCAGTTGCATAAAGCTGTATACAGTGTTGGGGAATTGTAAATCTCCGTATATATTTCAGGAGTAGCACACACAGTCAGAGTCCCAGTCTGGATAACACCATATTATTAAAATCAGCAAAAGTGTACTGTATTAGTGGCGGACAGCTGTATACAGTGTTGGGGGAATTGTAAATCTCCGTATATATTTCAGGAGTAGCACACACAGTCAGAGTCCCAGTCTGGATAACACCACATTATTAAAATCAGCAAAAGTGTACTGTATTAGTGGTGGACAGCTGTATACAGTGTTGGGGGAATTGTAAATCTTCGTATATATTTCAGGAGTAGCACACACAGTCAGAGGTCCAGTCTGGATAACACCAGAATATGAAAATCAGAAAAGTGTATTCTATCAGTATCGTACAGCTGTATACAGTGTTGGGGGAATTTTAAATCTCCGTATACACTGCCGGTCAAAAGTTTAGGGTCACTTAGAAATTTCCTTATTTTTGAAAGAAAAGCATTTTTTTTCCAATGAAGCTAACATTAAATGATTCAGAAATACACTCTATACAGTGTTAATTAGTGTTGAGCGATACGATACTGCAAATATCGGGTATCGGCCGATATTAGCTCTATCGGCCTTTCGATAATTCGTTTCGATATTTTCGTCTTATCGAATACCGGAAGCGGATTTGTCACTGTCACTGTGAGTGTCCGTCGGTCGGGTCTGTCAGGAGTCAGCGGCACTTACCTGGCAGAAGATCTCCGGCGGTCACGTCCTGGACTGCTTGATGGCCGCCATTATCTTCTCCCTGGCGGTCACATGCAGTTTTTCGCGATAACTGCAGTGACTGCAGGGTAATCCCGGCCGTAAACCAGTCCGATGACGTCACCGCCGAGGAAGCAGGTAATCAGCTGTGCTGCGCCGGGATGACAGGCTCTGCCTGTCATTCTGATGTAGTAGAGCTGGATCGTCGTGGGACACTCGTTACTATGGACTGCGTCGGTCAGGTGGTATACTTTTTTTTTTTTTCATTTTTTTTACAGGAGATCGATGGCGTCGCAGGATGAGACTGTAATAAAAGTAATGAAAACTGTGTTTTTTTTTTTTTTTTATTAAATTAAAAAACTTTTTTATGAACATTCACCCGTCCGGGTACATCAACAATTTAACTATTTACATACAGGGACCCTGTCCGGGTTATTTATAATTCTTTGGCAGGGGTGTTCCAGGTACCACCTGGTACTCTTCTGATGCTTGCCAAACATCCGAGGCACCAAGGACCACCAGGACCTGATGACGTCGTGTGGCCTGTACAGTCAAGTCGTGACCCGCTATCTGGGTCTGTGTGGCACCTCTTTCATCTCCTCCGGGTCTGGAACCCTATGTCCCGGACTGAACGAACCCCAGGGGGCCTAACAGGCGCGGGTACGGGCCAGCTATACTTATCATGTCCATAGCTGGGGCTGCTGAGGAGACCACTGAGGGAGGCTGGGGAGATTTACGGCGTGGGGTGGGCACTTTTGCAGAGGCCTGGATGTGGGAGGCTGAAGGCTCCGAGGGTCTCACAGGTTCCTGACACTCTGGGGAGTAGGGTCGCACCTGGTAACATTTAGGGCGTACCATCCATTGTAACCCCAGTGTCGGGTGTAAGTCACCAAGTCTCCTGGCAACAGGTCCCTCCCCGGGTGTCCTTCTGGGAGGTGAGCCTCCACGTCCCGCCGGTTCACAAAACTTCTAAATAAAGTCCAGGCTCCTGGATGAAGCCCCAACCACCTTTCAATTTAAAGCTCCGTACTGCACCCTTACGCCTCGGCTCCCACAGGGTTCCTTTATCTTTTCTCATCCGGTCCTTATCTGCCGGTCCTTCTCCAGCTGACGTTGGCGAAGCTTTTGGGTTTCTCGCTGCTCCCTTTGTCGCTCTGCTTCCCGCTCCCAACGTCTCCACTCTTCCTCCTGACGCCGGTTGAAATTCTCCTCCACCAGCAGCTCCATGTCTCCACCATCAAACTGCAGCTTACAGTGTCCGGTTTGCGGCAGCTCTCCTGGCGCCCCCAGTCCTGGCGGCGCTCACCTGCGGAGGAAGCAGCCGGCTCTGGAACAGATGACAGTCGGGGCTCCGGTACAGGCAGGTAGACCTCTGGTGCCTGCGCGGCCTCCTCCATGAGGACGGGTGTCGCTTCTTCTGTCTCAGCGACGGGGGCAGACAGCGGGATATGGGGTGCTGCCGGTGCAGAGTTTTTTGCAGGAACGGGTGCCTCCACTGCGACAACGTCAACCGGATCACATTGCAAGGGCTCCTCTACTAGAACGGGTGCCTCACCTTCCGGTACAGACACTTCAGGTAAGAGGGATTGGCGCCGCTCCAAGTTTATTTTTAGGGCACGCCAGCTGGCTTCCATCCTGGCGACCTCCTCCCGATGCCGGGCCAGGCCTCTTAGGGTATCCTCCGCTTCTTGCAGCGTAGGAGGGTTTCCAGGCCGGGTGCCCAACGGTGGTTCCGTGGCGATCGGGTCGCTTCCGTGGGGGAAGAGCTCTGACTGCTCCATCCCTTCACACTTCTGCTCGTGTCCATTAGCCATCTCTGCCAAGTCACATGTGTCATTAGCATCTGGAGAGGGCCCCTCTTTTGTAGGGAGGCGGGACCTTCGTGTTAGTTTCCGCACACTGAGGAGGATGAGGAGGCGGAACTGAAGAGCTGTGGGGCACGATGTTACATTGCAGTACCATTTACAGTGGTCGGCCATCGTTTTCGCGCCACTGAGTGACACCCACGAAGAGCACGCCCTTCTTCTTCACCAGTGCCTCGTCGTGACGCAGATATGGCTGAAAAATGGCAAATACATTCTCTGATGATTTTAGCAATTCTCAAGCACAAAACCAGTTCAATTCAGGCACACAGGACTCGCTTATAGCGAGCTACAGAATCCTGTTCGTGACGCCCAAGTTGAGTCGCACAGAGCCAGAGGTTTTGGGGGTACTCGGCACCGAGCCCGTCGACTTCTATGGGGTATGTCACGGCTTTACCCGGCAATTGAATCAGAGTCTATTTTACTATGTAGAAGTGTATAAACTATAAATATATTGTGAGACAGTGAGTGAATATGTGATGAATGGGGTGTACATTTCACCTAGGTATAAGGGAAATGTGTGGCTTTGTAAACCTAGTGGTAGAGAAAGGTCACTACACCTCACATTCAGCACACACTTGCAGCACAAGCCTGAAACTACTCAGGTCTTAATTAGGAGACCAGAAGTAGGTGTCTGCAAACACAATCTGAGAGCTAGTTTAGCCTGGACACAGGAAGGTGTCTCGGCACAAGAAACAGTCTCCAAGAGTGTTAGAGCTAGTTTAGCCTGGACACAGGAAGGTGTCTCGGCACAAGAAACAGTCTCCAAGAGTGTTAGAGCTAGTTTAGCCTGGACACAGGGAGGTGTCCTGGCACAAGAAACAGTCTCCAAGAGTGTTAGAGCTGTCTTCAGCCTGGACACAGAGAGGTGTCCTGGCACAAGGAAGCAGTCTCTGTGAGCATGCATGCTGATGATTACTGAAGAGGAGGGGAGCCGTCTCAGTCTGGTTAGATGTACCCGGACACAGGAGTGTCTCTGTGAACCTCCATGCTGATGATTACCGAAGAGGAGGGGAGCCGTCTCAGTCTGGGTGCAGGAAGGACCCGGACACAGGAGTGTCTCTGTGAACCTCCAGCATAATGACTACTGAATAGGAGTGGATCTCTCTCAAGTCTGGACGTTGGGTGGACCTTCAGACATAAGGAGGAGGATCTGGGAAACTCCATACTGGTACCATATATCATATGTGTTGTTTTGGGCACAGACTGATAGAGTCTGGGTTCCTGATAGAAAGGGACATTACATAAGTGTAATTTAGTGGCTAGACAAGCCTAGGTCTTTTGTTTATGCTTTGTTTTATCTGTGTGCTGTGGACTTTAATAAAACTGGTTGCGGCCAGTTTTTACCATAATTGCTGTCTGAATGAACTGTTTCCATGCCATTCTGTCTACCCAGACAGCGATCTCAGAGCTAAACCCCTGGAAATGTTACAATTGGCGGAGAATGCTGGGGCAGCGCAGTGCCTGATACAGTTAGTGCTGGAGTGTGTATGCAGCACAGTGGCGAGAGACAGCATTAAAGGTGAAGTCTATTGAAATAGCAGCAGAAAAAAAAAAAAAAAAAAAGTGTGTCAGCAGAAACGTCTGTTTGGAGCAGTCTTGGAGAGACAGTGGCCCTGATAGGGTCTGCAGAGAGAAAATGTATGCACAGCAAAGCTGAACTTGTTGTGAAAATGACTGTGGAATGTGCAGCAGCAAAAGAAAAGTCTGTGGAGCAGTCTTAAAGAGACAGGAGCCCTAATAGACTTTGCAAAGGAAAAAAAAAAAAAAGTGTCTGCACAGCAGAGATGAATTTTTCTATGGAAAAGACTGTAGAGTGTGTATGTCTTGAGTGAAGACTGCCGTTGTTAAGACAGAGAAGTCTGACAGCATGGATGACAGCATGGAGGCGCTGTTTGAACAAATGGCACAAGTTAATGTGCAACATAAAACTGCCGGGGTTGAGACAGATAAGTCCGGCAGTATGAAGGAGCTTATTGAGTACCTGGCCCAGGCCCAGCGGAGCCTGCAGCAGAGCATGGAGCAGCAGCGCCTGCAGCACCAGCAGCGCATGCAGCAGGCCAGCAGCAATTCCTGCAGCAGCAGCAGCAGGAGAATGACCGGTTGTTTTTTGAGCAGATTGCAGCTCTCAACACCTCGTCCCAGAGTAATGTTGTGAAGGTACCTGCGTTGTCCGCTGTAAAGAAGGCGGTAAGACGGTCCCTGAAAAAGATGACACCTCGTGATGATGTGGAGGTATATCTCACTAGGTTTGAGAGATTGGCAGAGAAGGAGAATCTGCCCCTATCTGAATGGGCCATGATGGTCGCACCCTATCTGATTGGAGAGCCCCAAAGGGCATATGCTGACCTGAGCGAGCAGGACAGCCAAGACTATGGCAAGTTGAAAGCGGAGATTCTTACCCGGCTGGGTGTTACGGTGACAGCCCGTGCCAGGGGAGTACATGACTGGAGATACAGTTGGAAGTCTGCAGTCAGCAGGCTTGATTATGGAGTTGAAAAGGTGATAGTGGACCGCTACACCCAAGCACGTCCTCCTGAGGTACAGCCGTCTGAGAGGTCGTCACTTCGGAGTTCCCGGACACTGAACTCTCGCGGTAAGAGCGTTCCAGCTGTTGGGGACATGGGGTATGCTGATAAGCGGGTTCAGGCCCGAGGGGACATGTGGGTGGGAGAGTGTGATGGACAGTGTTGGAGCTGGCGTGAAATTGCAGCCGACTGTCCAATAGAGGGGGAGCCTATGTGTTGTGATGTTGGCAGATCCCTCTCTCCCTGCGCAGAGCCTGTGTGTGTGTCCACCTCAGCCGAAGAGAACTGGACCACAGGGGTCCCCGGTGGTTGTAAGTGACTGCCCAGCACAGGCCCTCTTGGACTCAGAGAGTCCAGTGACTTCCGTATGTGACAGCCTGATTGATAGGGACTTTATCCCTGATAAGCGCCTGAGTATGGTGTGCATCCGTGGAGACACCAAAGTCTACCCAGAGACTGCCGTGGACTTGGTCCCCAAACTCGGGGAGGTTTCATATGAAGTGGGGGTAGTGAAGACCCTGGTGCAACCCGTCATATTGGGTAATGACTTTCCCCGGTCTAAGGATCTCTGGGGGAAGGGTGATTTTGATGAACAGTGTGATGAAGCTCCTATTGAGGGTGCGCAGTCCCGAGGGGCGGAACACAATGCTAGTGGGCCATTAAAATTATGTGATAATGATGATGACCATGATAATGATGATGATCATGATAATGATGATGACCATGATGATGATGCTGATATTGATAATGATGATGATGCTAATCATAATAGTGATGATACTGATGATGATCATGATAAAGATGAAATTCCTTTGCAGGTGATGTTGGGAGACGAGGATGGTGGTTCTCGGGAACCGAGTGTCCCTTACTTACCTGTGTCCTGTGACAATTTTGAGAGTGAGCAGTGGCGAGACCCCTCTCTTAGGACGGCACAGGAAAATATGAGTGTTCTAAATGAGGTTTCCCAGGAGCCTGGCTCTGAGGAGAGGTTTCCTCATGCTGCCATGGACAATAGCCTATTGTATAGGGACACTGAAGTCCAGGGAGAGGTCGTGAGTCAGCTCCTGGTACCTGAGCTATATAGAAGTATAGTGCTGGGGTTGTCACATAGTCACATACTTGAGGGACCAGATGGTGAAGTTAATGTTGTGGATGACATGTTAACTAAGGTTCCAGATCAAGATGTGAATGAAAATGAATTGTATAACCCTGACAGTGAGCAGGATGTGAATGAAAATGAATTGTATAACCCTGACAGTGAGCAGGATATGAATGAAAATGAATTGTATAACCCTGACAGTGAGCAGGATGTGAATGAAAATGAAGTGTATAGCCCTGACAGTGAGCCAGATGTGGCTGAGAAAAAGGGGTCAGATAGTGATAGTGAATTATCTGATGACCATAAAGCAACCAGTGCAAATGAGGAAGGCATGGTAGCAGAGGAGGTTGAGAGTCCTGAGAAGAAAGCTGATGCTGACCTTACAGCCAGACAGAAGATGGCATCTGAAGATGTTTTACAGTTGGCCGGTTCCCTGGCGAAGACTAAGGTGAAAGGAGGAGAGCTGAGCTTTAAAGGCAGGACTCTGAAACTGAACACAGCACAAGTGGATGCTGTTGAAGATGAGAAGTTGTCAGTGTGTGGTGTGGATCTCCATCATGCCAAGGACTCTGAAGGTGATGCTGCAGAGGTGGAAAAAGCCATGGAAGTGGTGGTCACCAAGCCAGATGCCTCATCAGAAGCTGAGGTTTCAAGTGAAGCTGTGAGGAGCAAGACTGAAGATATGGGGACTGACTCTGTCCAGGAATCTGTTTCTGCCGAAGACAGCGGCGTGGACGGGTTACGGTCCGGATCAGTAGCTGGCATTGGTGAGCTCAAGCACACTTTCAGGGAGGCTACATCGGAGCCACGTCCCAACAAATGGGAAAAAGCGATGTGTCACTCCGTTGCCGCTGCAGACACACGGGAGCCCAGATGGGATGCAGAACGTGGTGGAAGAGAAGAATCCGGCGGGTTCTGAGTATACAGATGCCGCTATCAAGGAGAACTTGAGGGCTGGAATAAATGGAGATATTGGAGACCAAAGTGATGTGGCTGAAGAGGTAGAGTCTAGGACTGACGGTGGGGCTTCTGGGCATGTCCTGCCAGAAGAGCCTGAAAGTGGGGAACTGGAGAAAAGTGAAAAACCCCCTATACCTTCTGTGATAGTTGGTGACACATGGTCAGTGCACCAGGGACAGGAGGTACGTGAGTTTCTGAGGAAGAGTCAGCAGAAGTGTTCTGATGTGTCGGGTCGTACTTCTCTGGCCAGGCACTATATCGAAAATGAGCCCGGCCCTAAGGTCAAGATGAAACCGTGCAGGATACCCGAGGCCCGCAGAGAGTATAGGCCTGGGAGGGTACAGGGTAGTGCGGATGCTTCAGATGAAGAGAAAACTGATGTTGGCTATGACAGTGGTGAGGATGAAGCTGATGAGGGCCATGACTGGTCCAGAGTTCACTGTCTCTGTTGGATTGTTGACCAGCCCTCCGGTCTGGATGACCAGCCCTCCGGTCTGGAGAAGAGGGAGGGGATATGTGAGACAGTGAGTGAATATGTGATGAATGGGGTGTACATTTCACCTAGGTATAAGGGAAATGTGTGGCTTTGTAAACCTAGTGGTAGAGAAAGGTCACTACACCTCACATTCAGCACACACTTGCAGCACAAGCCTGAAACTACTCAGGTCTTAATTAGGAGACCAGAAGTAGGTGTCTGCAAACACAATCTGAGAGCTAGTTTAGCCTGGACACAGGAAGGTGTCTCGGCACAAGAAACAGTCTCCAAGAGTGTTAGAGCTAGTTTAGCCTGGACACAGGAAGGTGTCTCGGCACAAGAAACAGTCTCCAAGAGTGTTAGAGCTAGTTTAGCCTGGACACAGGGAGGTGTCCTGGCACAAGAAACAGTCTCCAAGAGTGTTAGAGCTGTCTTCAGCCTGGACACAGAGAGGTGTCCTGGCACAAGGAAGCAGTCTTTGTGAGCATGCATGCTGATGATTACTGAAGAGGAGGGGAGCCGTCTCAGTCTGGGTTAGATGTACCCCGGACACAGGAGTGTCTCTGTGAACCTCCATGCTGATGATTACCGAAGAGGAGGGGAGCCGTCTCAGTCTGGGTGCAGGAAGGACCCCGGACACAGGAGTGTCTCTGTGAACCTCCAGCATAATGACTACTGAATAGGAGTGGATCTCTCTCAAGTCTGGACGTCGGGTGGACCTTCAGACATAAGGAGGAGGATCTGGGAAACTCCATACTGGTACCATATATCATATGTGTTGTTTTGGGCACAGACTGATAGAGTCTGGGTTCCTGATAGAAAGGGACATTACATAAGTGTAATTTAGTGGCTAGACAAGCCTAGGTCTTTTGTTTATGCTTTGTTTTATCTGTGTGCTGTGGACTTTAATAAAACTGGTTGCGGCCAGTTTTTACCATAATTGCTGTCTGAATGAACTGTTTCCATGCCATTCTGTCTACCCAGACAGCGATCTCAGAGCTAAAACCCCCGGAAAGGCTACAATATGTATATATATATGTCACAATGACATGTATATATATATATGTATTCTATGTGTGTATATTTTGTGTTTACAACGAAAGAAAGGTTTTTTTTTGTTGCGATATTTTGTTCCCATAGACTTACATGGGACTTCCGGTATCAGAATCGGATATCGACGATATTTAGTGATATCAGCGATACCATTTCGATACGATATTTTTAGATATCGAGCAGTATCGCTCAACACTAGTGTTAATGTGGTAAATGACTATTCTAGCGGCAAACGTCTAGTTTGTAATGCAATATCTTCATAGGTGTATAGAGGCCCATTTCCAACAACCATCACTCCAGTGTACTTATGGTATTTTGTGTTCGCTAACTGTGTAAGAAGGCTAATAGATGGTTAAAATACCCTTTAAAACCCTTGTGCAAGTATGTTAACACAGCTGAAAACCGTTTGGTTGATTAGAGAAGCTATAAACCTGACCTTCCTTTGAGCTTGTTGAGAATCTGGAGCATTACATTTGTTGGTTCCATTAAACTCTCAAAATGGCCAAAAAAAAAGGACTTTCTTGTGAAACTCGACAGTCTATTCTTGTTCTTAGAAATGAAGGCTATTCCATACGAAAAATTACCAAGAAACTGAAGAATTCATACAATGGTGTGTAGTACTCCCTTTAGAGGAGTGCACAAACAAGCTCTAACCAGAGAAGAAAGACAAGTGGGAGGCCCCGCTGCACAACTGAGCAACAAGACAAGTACATTAGAGTCTTTAGTTTGAAAAATTTACGCCTCACAGGTCCTCAACTGGCAGCTTCATTAAACAGTACACATTAAACGCCAGTGTCAACATCTACAGTGAAGAGGCGATTTGGGGATGCTGGCCTTCAGGGAAGATTGGCAAAACAAAAGCCAATATTCCTCTGTCCAATGTCTGTGTTCTTTTGCCCATATTAATCTTTTCCTTTCATTTAAGCCAGTCTTAAATATGGCTTTTGTTTTGCCAATCTGCCCTGAAGGCCAGCATCCCCAAATCGCCTCTTCACTGTAGATGTTGACACTGGCGTTTAATGTGTACTGTTTAATGAAGCTGCCAGTTGAGGACCTGTGAGGCGTCAATTTTTCAAACTAAAGACTCTAATGTACTTGTCTTGTTGCTCAGTTGTGCAGCGGGGCCTCCCACTTGTCTTTCTTCTCTGGTTAGAGCTTGTTTGTGCACTCCTCTAAAGGGAGTACTACACACCATTGTATGAATTCTTCAGTTTCTTGGTAATTTTTCGCATGGAATAGCCTTCATTTCTAAGAACAAGAATAGACTGTCGAGTTTCACAAGAAAGTTCTTTTTTTTTGGCCATTTTGAGAGTTTAATGGAACCAACAAATGTAATGCTCCAGATTCTCAACAAGCTCAAAGGAAGGTCAGGTTTATAGCTTCTCTAATCAACCAAACGGTTTTCAGCTGTGTTAACATACTTGCACAAGGGTTTTAAAAGGTATTTTAACCATCTATTAGCCTTCTTACACAGTTAGCGAACACAAAATACCATAAGTACACTGGAGTGATGGTTGTTGGAAATGGGCCTCTATACACCTATGAAGATATTGCATTACAAACTAGACGTTTGCCGCTAGAATAGTCATTTACCACATTAACACTGTATAGAGTGTATTTCTGAATCATTTAATGTTAGCTTCATTGGAAAAAAAATGCTTTTCTTTCAAAAATAAGGAAATTTCTAAGTGACCCTAAACTTTTGACGGGTAGTGTATATTTCAGGAGTAACACACACAGTCAGAGGCCCAGTCTGGATAACACCAGAATATTAAAATCAGCAAAAGTGTACTCTATCAGTAGCGTACAGCTGTATACAGTGTTGGGGGAATTGTAAATCTCCGTATATATATTTCAGGAGTAACACACACAGTCAGAGGCCCAGTCTGGTTAACATCAGAATATGAAAATCAGAAAAGTGTACTCTATCAGCATACAGCTGTATACAGTGTTGGGGGAATTGTAAATCTCAATATATATTTCAGGAGTAACGCACACAGTCAGAGGCCCAGTCTGGATATCAACAAAATATGATAATCAGAAAGGTGTACTCTATTAGTAGTGTACAGCTGTATACAGTGTTGAGGGAATTTTATATCTCCGTATATATTTCAAGAGTAGGACCCACGGTCACAGGCCCAGTCTGGATAACACCAGAAGATGAAAATCAGAAAAAGTGTACTCTATCTGTAGCGTACAGCTGTATACAGTGTTTGGGGAATTGGAAATCTCCGTATATATTTCAGGATTAAGACACACGGTCAGAGTCCCTGTCTGGATAACACCACAAGATGAAAATCAGAAAAAGTGTACTCTATCAGTAGCGTACAGCTGTATACAGTGTTGGGGGAATTGTAAATCTCCGTATATATTTCAGGATTAAGACACACGGTCAGAGTCCCTGTCTGGATAACACCAGAATATGAAAATTAGAAAATGTGTACTCTATCATTAGCGTACAACTGTATACAGTGTTTGGGGAATTGGAAATCTCCGTATATATTTCAGGATTAAGACACACGGTCAGAGTCCCTGTCTGGATAACACCAGAAGATGAAATCAGAAAAAGTGTACTCTATCAGTAGCGTACAGCTGTATACAGTGTTGGGGGAATTGTAAATCTCCGTATATATTTCAGAAGTAACACACGGTCAGAGGCACAGTCTGGATAACACCAGAATATGAAAATTAGAAAATGTGTACTCTATCAGTAGCGTACAGCTGCATACAGCTTGGGAAAAATTGAAATCTGCATATCTATTTCCTGAGTAACACACACCGTTAGAGGCCCAGTTTACATAACACCAGAATATGAAAATCAGAAAAGTGTACTCTATCAGTAGCGTACAGCTGTATACAGTGTTGGGGAATTGTAAATCTCTGTATATATTTCAGGAGTAACACACAGTCAGAGGCCCAGTCTGGATAACACTACAATATTAAAATCAGCAAAAGTGTAACGTATCAGTAGCGTACAGCTGTATACAGTGTTGGGGGAATTGCAAATCTTCATATATATTTCAGGAGTAACACACACAGTCAAAGGCCCAGTTTACATAACACCAGAATATGAAAATCAGAAAAGTGTACTCTATCAGTAGCGTACAGCTGTATACAGTGTTGGGGGAATTGTAAATCTCTGTATATATTTCAGGAGTAACACACAGTCAGAGGCCCAGTCTGGATAACACTACAATATTAAAATCAGCAAAAGTGTACTCTATCAGAAGCGTACAGCTGTATACAGTGTTGGGGGAATTGCAAATCTTCATATATATTTCAGGAGTAACACACACAGTCAAAGGGGCCAGTCTGGATAACACCAGAATATGAAAATCAAAAAAGTGTATTCTATCAGTATCGTACAGCTGTATACAGTGTTGGGGGAATTGTAAATCTCCGTATATATTTCAGGATTAGGACACACGTTCACAGGCCCAGTCTGGATAACACCAGAAGATGAAAATCAGAAAAAGTGTACTCTGTCAGTAGCTTACAGCTGTATACAGTGTTGGGGGAATTGTAAATCTCCGTATAAATTTCAGGAGTAGCACACACAGTCAGAGGCCCAGTCTGGATAACACCAGAATATGAAAATCAGAAAAGTGTACTCTATCAGTAGCATACAACTGTATACAGTGTTGCGGGAATTGTAAATCTCTGCATATATTTCAGGAGTAACAAAGCCAGAGGCCCAGTCTGGATAACACCAGAATATGAAAATCAGAAAAGTGTATTCTATGAGTATCGTACAGCTGTATACAGTGTGGGGTAATTGCAAATCTCCATATATATTTCAGAGTAACACACACAGTCAGAGGCCCAGTCTGGATAACACCAGAATATGAAAATCAGAAAAGTGTACTCTATCAGTAGCGTATAGCTGTATACAGTGTTGGGGGTATTGTAAATCTCTGTATATATTTCAGGAGTAACACACACAGTCAGAGTCCCAGTCTGGATAACACCAGAATATGAAAATCAAAAAGTGTATTCTATCAGTATCGTACAGCTGTAAACAGTGTTGGGGGAATTTTAAATCTCCGCATATATTTCAGGAGTAACACAGCCAGAGGCCCAGTCTGGATAACACCAGAATATGAAAATCAGAAAAGTGTATTCTTTGAGTATCGTACAGCTGTATACAGTGTTGGGGAATTTTAAATCTCCATATATATTTCAGGAGTAACACACACAGTCAGAGGCCCAGTCTGGATAACACCACAATATTAAAATCAAAAAGTGTATTCTATCAGTATCGTACAGCTGTAAACAGTGTTGGGGGAATTTTAAATCTCCGCATATATTCAGGAGTAACACAGCCAGAGGCCCAGTTGGATAACATCAGAATATAAAAATCAGAAAAGTGTATTCTATGAGTATCGTACAGCTGTATACAGTGTTGGGGGAATTTTAAATCTCCATATATATTTCAGGAGTAACACACACAGTCAGAGGCCCAGTCTGGATAACACCACAATATAAAATCAGCAAAAGTGTACTGTATCAGTAGCGTACAGCTGTATACAGTTTTGGGGGATTTTAAATCTCAGTATATATTTAGGAGAAACACACACAGTTAGAAGCCAGTCTAGATAACACCAGACTATGAAAATCAGAAAAGTGTACTCTATCAGTAGCGTACAGCTGTAAACAGTGTTGGGGAATTGTAAATCTCCGTATATATTTCAGGAGTAACACACACAGTCAAAGGCCCAGTCTGGATAACACCACAATATTAAAATCAGCAAAAGTGTAACGTTCAGTAGCGTACAGCTGTAACAGTGTTGGGGGAATTGTAAATCTCCATATATATTTCAGAAGTAACACACACGGTCAGAGGCACAGTCTAGATAACACCAGAATATGAAAATTAGAAAAAGTGTACTCTATCAGTAGCGTACAACTGCATACAGTGTTGGGGAAAATTGAAATCTGCATTTATATTTCCGGAGTAACACACACAGTTAGAAGGCCAGTCTAGATAACACCAGAAAATTAAAATCAGAAAAGTGTACTCTGTCAGTAGCGTACAGCTGTATACAGTGTTGGGGAATTTTAAATCTCAGTGTATTTTTTAAGAGTAACACACACAGTCAGAGGCCCAGTCTGGATAACACCATAATATGAAAATCAGCAAAGTGTACTCTATGAGTAGCATACAGCTGTATACAGTGTTGGGGGAATTGCAAATCTCCATATATATTTCAGGAGTAACAAACACAGTCAGAGGCCCAATCTGGATAACACCAGAATATGAAAATCAGAAAAGTGTACGCTATGAGTAGCATACAGCTGTACACAGTGTTGGGGGAATTGTAAATCTCCATATATATTTCAGGAGTTACACACACAGTCAAAGGCCCAGTCTGGATAACACCACAATATTAAAATCAGCAAAAGTGTAACGTATCAGTAGCGTACAGCTGTACACAGTGTTGGGGGAATTTTAAATCTCTGTATATATTTCAGGAGTAACACACACAGTCAGAGGCCCAGTCTGGATAACACCAGAATATGAAAATCAGAAAAGTGTACTCTATCAGAAGCGTACAGCTGTATACAGTGTTGGGGGATTGCAAATCTCCATATATATTTCAGGAGTAACACACACGGTCAGAGGCACAGTCTAGATAACACCAGAATATGAAAATCAGAAAAGTGTACTCTATCAGTAGCGTACAGCTGTATACAGTGTTGGGGAAATTGTAAATCTCCGTATATGTAACAGAACTCACACACAGTCAGAAGCCAAGTCTGGTTAACACCAGAATATTAAAATCAGCAAAAGTGTACTCTATCAGTAGCATACAGCTGTATACAGTGTTGGGGGAATTGTAAATCTCCATATATATTTCAGGAGTAACACACACAGTCAAGGCCCGTCTGGATAACACAATAGAAAACGAAAGTTACCTATCAGAGCTACGCTGTATACAGTGTTGGGAATTGTAAGCTCCGTATATATTTCAGGATTAAGACACACGGTCAGAGTCCCAGTCTGATAACACCGGAGATGAAAATCAGAAAAAGTACTCTATCAGTAGGTACAACTGTATACAGTGTTGGGGAATTGTAAATCTCATATATATTTCAGAGTAACACAACGTCAGAGCCAGTCTGGATAACACCGAATATGAAAATTAGAAAAGTGTACTCTGTCAGTACGTACGCTGTATACATGTTGCGGGAATTTTAAATCTCGTATATATTCAGGAGTAACACCACAGTCAGTGGCCAGTCTGGATAACACCGAATACGAAAATCAGAAATATGTACTCATCAGTAGGGTACGCTGTAAACATTGTTTGGGAATTGTAAATCTCCTTTTATATTCAGTAGTAACACACCAGTCAGAGGCCCAGTTGGTTAACACCACAATATGAAAATCAGAAAAGTGTATCTATCAGTAGTGTACAGCTGTATACATGTTGGGGGAATTGTAAATCTCCGTATATATTTCAGGATTAGGACACAGTTCACAGGCCAGTCTGGATAACACCAGAAGATGAAAATCAGAAAAGTGTACTCTGTCAGTACTTACGCTGTATACAGTGTTGGGGGGTTGTAAATCTCCGCATATTTCAGGATTAAGACACACGGTCAGAGTCCAGTCTGGATAACACCAGATATGAATCAAAAGTGTATCTATCAAAGCGTACACTGTAACAGTGTTGGGGAATTGTAATTCCGTATAATTCAGAGTAACCACAGCAGAGCCATTGTACCCAAATTGAAACAAAAGTGTATCTATCAG
>JARQOD010007072.1:0-40387 GCA_033576555.1 Oophaga sylvatica | reverse complement strand
ATCCCCTTGCTTGAAAAAAAAAATTTATTCTTGGGTCCCCAGAAACCCGGTTTGTTCGGGCAGGTTTTTCTTCCCCCCTTTTGCACTTCCTTGCTTTTTCCAATTTTCCCCCTTTCGACTTGCCAGTTCTCAGGAGATTTTTCGCCTTTTCCCCAGTGGGGCCCAGCTTTAAATAGGCTCGGGTACGTTAAAGTCCCCTATATTTGACCCCAAAAATTTTTAAAAGCTGAAATTTGGCCCGGAGCCCCTAAGCGTCTTGTCTCTCCAAAGTTGGCACACTCTCTCCCCCCAAGGACAGGAAAACACAGATTTTCTCACTCTGAAGCCCGGCACAAAACTAACTAAATCCCCCCCTTTCCACACCCCTTTGGGGGGTTTTAAAAAAAGGTTTCATGATGAATAAAGAACATTTAAACCCTTTCCCTCTCCACTCATCCTTGGTATTGTGTACCGGGGCTACCTTCCCCCCAGGGGAAAGCGACCCCCGGGGCTGTAAAATAAAAAAGACAAAAAATTTTTTGTTTATCAATAACATTTGGAACAATAACTTTTTCCCCCTTCCGGGAGGTAAGACTACTTTGAAAGTTACAAACTTGTTAAAAAAATTTCGTAGTATCAAATAGCATTTTCAATAAATAGATATACAAGATACTTGTGAAGGACCCGCACCAAACCTTCAACGTGGGTCCTGGGTGGGCTGCAGGACATCCAAATGCAGACCTCACTCAGTGCCACACCACACGGGTTTTTGGTTCAGAGGTGAGTCAAGGTTTCATGTGAAACCATTAAGAAGGCACTTTAGTGCAACTATTTACAGGATACAGTTTTTGGGCTGGCTCAGTCCTCAGCCTCTGAGTCCATTGTAAACGAAGCTTAATAGGGAAAAACACATTTATATATATAGACTTTTCACAATATATTTACATCAGTTCGTCATAACTATTGCTGATATCTAATGGGTAATTTCCCTTTTGTGATTCTCTCTGACCTACGTGGTGTAGTTTCAGGTAAATCAATTTGCGATCTGTCTGCACTGCGTAACGGCAAACTATAGAACTGCCTTAACCTTTCTATGGATCTGGCAAGCGTACTGATGGCTGGGCGGTGTGAGTCAGCTTCACCAGGGGATCCCATAGTATGGGGCGCTGCTTCAGATGATCCATCTTGAGGTTCCACAGGTTGAGGTGTTGCTGGGATGGGTAACTCCTGAGCGGGCTCAACTGGCACCACAGGCACAACTGGAGGTAGAACTTCCTCTTGTGGCTGATAAAACTGCAACACTGGAATTATCACAGCATCTCCCAGTCGGGGCCAATCCGCAGGAAAATCTCCCAGATCGGTGTGTAGGACCTCTTCCTTTCTTTCTCTTTGATTGAAGACAGGGCTCTTTTCACAACTCTTTAAGTGTTCTGGACACAACTTCAAATGATCTCTGGACACAGTGGTTGTTGTTCTTCCTCCGTCTTTACTGACGACACAGACTTTTCTGTTGTCGTATTTAGAATCTTGTATGACGTAGGGTTCTTGCTCCCACTGATTATCCAGTTTATGCATCTTTCTTTTTCTTTTTAATACTACCTCTCCAGGCATCAGAGGCTTGGCAGGAGCATTTCGGTTGTAAACATCTTCCTGTTTCTCCCGTGCCTTATTGAGACTTTCCTCCACACAGATTTGTACTCTTCTGTATTGCTCTTGCCGATTGACGTCCCAGTTCTCAACAGCGTCGTCTGCCTCCGGTTCTACCACTCCAAGTTCTAGATCCATTGGTAGTTTTCCGGGCCTTGCTCTCATAAGATAGGCTGGAGTGCAGTTAGTTGAGCTTACAGGTATATGGTTGTACAAATCAACCAAATCAGGTAGTAAATCCGGCCATCGATTCCTGTCTTCCAACGGTATGGATCTCAACAAGTCAAGGACAATATGGTTCATCTTTTCACAAAGACCGTTGGTTTGAGGGTGATATGGTGTTGTTCTTATTTTCTTGCACCCGTACATATGACAGAATTCCTTGAATAAATCGGCTTCAAAAGCAGGTCCCTGATCGGTTAAGACTTGCTCGGGATACCCATGCGGTCTGCAGAAGCTTGCTTGAAAGGTCTTCGCGGCCGTCACTGCGGTCTGGTCTTTCACTGGAACGACTACCAGAAATCTGGAGTAATGGTCCACCATGGTCAAGGCGTATGAGTATCCAGATCTACTCGGTGACAGTTTGACGTGGTCCAGGGCCACAATCTCCAGGGGACGAGTCGTCCGGATAGGTTGCAGGGGGGCCTTCTGACTTCCGTAGTCCTTTCTTCTGAGACCACAGGGTCCACAGTTCCGACACCACCTCTCGATGGAGCTGCGCATCCCTACCAGTAGAACCGGCATCTCAACAGGGTCTCCAGCTTCCTCCAGCCAAAGTGTCCTGCTTGATCGTGGTACGCTTCCAACACCATTGGGACGTCTGTCTTTGGGACCACTATTTGCCAGACCATTTCATGGGTTCTGGGGTTGACGTATCTTCTGCACAACTTCTCACGGTACAGGAACAACCTGCTTCTCTCGTTCCACAGGAGCTTGGCGGGCATAGGTGCATCCTTTTCCAAAGAGGAGCCTTCTTGCTTTAACAACTCCTTGATGTGGCTGACCACTGGATCACTGTCCTGAGTCTCTTTCCAGCTGTGATGGGGTAAAGGATTTAATGTTGCACCATTTTGCTTTCTGTGGACTTGATGCTCGTGGACTACCCCATTTCGATGGAACGCGGGTAGCTCAATTTCTTCCAGGTCGTCCGATTCTTCTTCTGTATCAGAGTCATGCGGCATTCGGGACAACGCATCAGCATTAGCATTCTTTCGACCTGCCCGGTACTTGATAGTAAACTGGTAATTGGACAACCGAGCCATCCATCGCTGCTCCATGGCGCCCAGCTTGGCGGTTTCCAGGTGCGTTAACGGGTTGTTGTCTGTGTACGCAGTGAACTTATTGGAGGCCAGATAGTGCTTAAATCTTTCAGTAATGGCCCAGACCAGCGCCAGAAACTCTAGCTTGAAACTGCTATAATTTTCCGGATTTCTTTCAGTTGGCCTGAGTTTTCTGCTAGCATATGCGATGACTTTTTCTTGTCCATTCTGCTTCTGACTGAGAACGGCTCCCAACCCTTCATTACTGGCGTCGGTGTACAACAGGAACGGTTGGCTGTAATCAGGATAGGTTAAGATCTCATCACCTGTCAGGATCTCTTTCATCTTTTGGAATGCTTCAGCCTGTTCTTTACCCCAATTAAAGGGAGGGTTTCTGCTCTTTAAGGATTGTCCTACTAGGAGGTCCTGTAAAGGAGCTGCCTTCTTCGTGTAATCTTTCACGAATCTCCTGTAGTAACCCGTTAGTCCCAGGAACTGTCGCACTTCCTTAAGGTTCTTCGGCTCCGGCCACTTCTGGATGGCAGTGACTTTCTCTGGGTCCGGCGCTACTCCTTCCGAACTGACGATGTGCCCCAAGTATTGTACCTTCTGCTTGAGTAGATGGCATTTTGAGGGTTTCAACTTCATCCCGTACCTGGACAGGGACTCAAACACTTCTGCCAGGTGCTTCAGATGGTCCTCATATGTCTTGGAATACACGATAACGTCGTCTAGGTATAGCAGCACGGTTTCAAAATTGAGATGTCCCAGACAGTTTTCCATCACTCTCTGAAATGTTCCTGGGGCACTACTGAGTCCAAACGGCATTCTGTCGAACTCACAGAGCCCCATTGGGGTGGTGAAAGCCGTTTTCTCACGATCCTCCTCAGCCACAGCCACTTGCCAGTAACCACTAGTCAGATCAAGGGTAGAAAAGTAGTTAGCCGTTTTCAGAGCAGCTAATGATTCCTCTATACGTGGTAGCGGGTATGCATCTTTGTGTGTTATGCGGTTCACCTGCCTGTAATCCACACACATTCTCATACTACCATCTTTCTTTTTAACCAGAACTAGAGGGGCTGCCCAGGGACTACAACTATCCCTTATCACCCCAGCTTTCTTCATATCATTCAACATTTCTTTAGCCTTCTGATAATGGGCTGGAGGTATGGGCCTATACCGCTCTTTGATGGGAGGATGATTGCCTGTAGGGATATGATGTTGTACTCCCTTAATGATCCCAAAATCAAGTGGATTTTTGCTAAACACTTGGGCGTACTCTTGCACCACCCGTAATACCCCTTGCTTCTGGTGAGCGGGAGTGGTGTCCGTCCCAACATGGAGCTGCTGACACCATTCCGCCACCCGAGTTGCTGGGTCATTGTCCTCCTCTATTTGACAGGAGTCTAAGGACTCAGCCGGTAGAATGGAATTATTGTCGACAGCATGAAGTTTAGCAATGGTTGCATAACGGGGTAAATTTACCTCATCATCTCCCCAATTGAGAAGCCGTACAGGTACTCTCCCATTCACCACTTCTACTACTCCTCTAGCAGTCATAAGTGTAGGTCTATGTTCTGAATGGTGGGGTTCTACTACAGCTTGGTAATTCTGTCCTCTCAGACCTATGGCTGCCCTGCACCAAATGATCATTTCACTCATTGGGGGTATCACAATAGGAACTGAGTCAGTGACCCGTACATTACCAATTTCGCCGTCGGTAAGCTTCGCTTGCTGCTGACACACCAGGGCCCGGATCTCTCTTTGGATGACTCCTCTCTGCCTTGGTCGGGCAATCTCAGCGAGCTGTTGGAGCAAGAACACTACTTCTTCCAAACAATTACCAATAACATTAGTACCCAATATTATATTTAGACCATTCTCCTCATTTACAGTCTTCACTACCAGAAGTCCCTGGTCTTTCAACTCCTCTCTTCCCACCTTTACATCTACACATTTTGTTCCAAGTACTTCTACAGGAAGACCATTAGAAGCATACACGGTAAAGTCAAGGCTCGGGGGTTTAAGATCGTCCATTGACCAGTACTTGGTATATAGGGCATCAGGTATAAGAGTGACTTGAGACCCAGTGTCTAGCAATGCTGGAACAGCAATCCCATCTAAAATAATGGACAGGTAGGGTCGCCCGCCCACATACCTGCGGTTCCAGTCTAGGGGGCCTGGCGAGTATTCTCCTGGGTGTTGGCCCTTGGACCCAGGTTCTGCCCGTTTAAAGGACACTGTGGAGACAAATGACCTTTTCGGTTGCAGCGAAAACAGACGATCTCTCGACGAGAAGGGTGTTGATCAGAGGTTGCTCCTGGGGGTGGCGTTGTCCTCCTCCGGGGGGGCGACGTCTTCTTTCTTCTCCGGTGCATCCACGGGACGTCTTCTGGGCAGTCCGCTAGCAAGATTTTTCCTTCCTTCTTTCCGCAGTTGCAGGGCACTCATAACAGCAGCCAGATTTTTAGTCAGCTGGCGCACCTCTGAGCGCAGACAGTCCAATTCACTAGGAGATGTCACCTGCGCTTTGGCTTCAGCCACTAGCGGGGAACAGGGGGTTACTGCCGGTTCCAGAGTGACTTCACCCTGATGATGTTGGGTGGCCACCTCAGGTTTGCCCAGGGGCCGCAGCCCTTTTATTGCCATGTCCTTTAGGGCATCAAAGGTAGCATCCGGATGATCTAAGGACCACCAATTTACAGTTCTGCGTTCCTCTGGGGATCTCAATCCCTGTATAAATTGTTCTTTCAACATTTTATTCTCATGGAGAGCATTTAAATTGTTAATTTGCTTGAGTGCTTTCAGGGCTCCTTGCAATCGGCAAGCATAGTCCCGGATGCTGTCACCTGGCTGCTGTGAACAGTGATAGAAGGCCATCCGGAGATCCGTTTCTGTGCGGTCTTCAAATATGGCATTTAGTTTAAGAAAAATCGCAGGTACCGACTCCAGATCAACGGTATCCCAGGTCTCCACTTCCTCTCAGCAGCGCCAGTTAACTGCCCTATTAACACAGCAGCTTTTTGTTTCTCAGGCATGGAGTACATTTCCAATAGGCTGCTTAACTTCCGCTTGAAGCCTGATAATGTGCCTGGCTCACCGCTGTACTGGGGAAGCCATTTCGCCCCAGGCATATATGGAAGCGTTAGTGGCATGATCGGGACTACCGGACTAGGTGCTGGGCCTGCGCCTCCATCTGGCGCTACAATACCAGACGGTGCGGGATTAAGCCCTCCGGCCGGGGCCGCACTGTCAGCCTGTTGTTGTGACATCTTAGCGCCCCCTTGGTTAAACGGAGCCTACCGGTTTCAGACGCTGCTACTTCTCAGGCACCGCAGTGAGAATAGGACCTTCGTCGCAGGCGCTCTGATGTCAGAGCGTTCACTTCCTGTCGCAGGACCTTCCGATGAGTCAGAGCCGGGGGCGTGTCCAAGACTTTGCGCGCTCTTTCAGGTACGCCCTCCTTCTTCTCCAACGCTTTAGGCGCGAATCTGGCGGCAAATATGGCGGTATTTGGCGCCAAACAACAGCAACAGTCTTTTTCACTCAAACAGTTACATAGGCACGCAGGGCTCGCAATTCTGCGAGTTTCGTATCCTGTTCGTGACGCCAAGTTTAGTTGTGTCGACCCGCCACCACAATTGTGGGTTACCAGGGCAATGGGGTACTCAGAGCCGAGCCCGTAGAAGTCTATGGGGATTGTTGTCACAGGTAGCTGTGGCTCGGTCTGTGGCCCGGGCGGTCTGGCGTATGTTGTTGGGGAATATTTACAGGGGGTTGATTTATGTACAGTTCGTGACGCCACCTGTAGTGTTCTGGTAATTAGTACCAGCGCTGCTGTAGATCTCTGAGGGGATGGTGAGGCAGCTAGATGTCGGGTCCCCTACAGGTGGGACTCTTCCCTCAGGTCGGTAGTTAGGTAGGGATTGTGCAGGCATGCAGTAATAACTCAGTCTCACACAGTCAAAGTCTTTCCATACCTTTACTTGCAGAATGGTAAAGCAGGTCCCAGGGAGGCTGATGGGGTTGATGGAGGATGAGCTTTGAGGCAAACGGTTAAGCAAGTTAGGGGCCTCCTTTAACTCCAATGAAGCTGAGTACGACCAGCTTGAAGCGTAGTCCTCTCTATGATTCCAGCTTATCTTTAGCTGTTCTGCCCGATCAGTGTTGTGGTTGGAGCCTTTTTGTGAGAAAGATGATTTCCTATATTGTCGTGCACTGACTCACGGTCCTCACTTCCTCTGACCCCAGTTACGTACTGACTGTATGGGCTTATCCGCCGCGACCTAGGGTCCGGTAGATTTCTGGCTATCTTATCACCTTGCTTGAAACAAAGATGATTCTTCGGTCCCCAGTAACCGGTAGATTCGTGCAGGTATTCTTCACCTATAGCACTTCCTTGCTTTCTTCCACTTTTGCCCTTCGACTTGCTCAGTTCTCAGGAGATATTTCAGCCTGTCTCCAGTGGGGCACAGCTTTGACTAGGCTCGGGTACGTTAAAGTACCTATACTAGACTCCACAATTTTAAGCTGAAGATAGAGCAGAGTCCCTAAGACGTCTTGTCTCTCCTAAGTCTGGACACACTCTCTCTGTCCAAGGACAGGAAAACACAGACTTCTCACTCTGAAGTCCGGACACAGACTAACTAAATCTCTCCCTTCCACACCCCTACTGGGCGTGTTTGAAGGTACATGATGACATGAAGAACACTTAACCTTTACCTCTCCACTCATCCTCCTGGTATTGTGTACCAGGGCTACACACACGGCTTGTGTGTGGCTTGTGCACAGCTTCTGTGTGGCTTTTGTGCGGCTTGTGTGTGGCTTCTGTGTGGCTTGTGTACGGCTTGTGTGCGGCTTGTGCACGGCTTGTGTGTGGCTTGTGTGCGGCTTGTGCACGGCTTGTGTGTGGCTTGTGCACGGTTTGTGTGTGGCTTGTGCATGGCTTCTGTGCGGCTTGTGTGCGGCTTGTGTGTGGCTTGTGTGCGGCTTGTGCACGGCTTGTGCGTGGCTTGTGTGCGGCTTGTGCGCGGCTTGTGCGCGGCTTGTGTGCGGCTTGTGCGCGGCTTGTGTGCGGCTTGTGCGCGGCTTGTGTGCGGCTTGTGTGCGGCTTGTGTGCGACTTGTGTGGCTTGTGCGCGGCTTGTGTGCGGCTTGTGCGCGGCTTGTGCGCGGCTTGTGCACGGCTTGTGTGTGGCTTGTGTGCGGCTTGTGTGCGGCTTGTGTGCGACTTGTGTGCGGCTTGTGTGGCTTGTGCGCGGCTTGTGCGCGGCTTGTGTGCGGCTTGTGCACGGCTTGTGTGTGGCTTGTGTGCGGCTTGTGCACGGTTTGTGTGTGGCTTGTGCATGGCTTCTGTGCGGCTTGTGTGCGGCTTGTGTGCGACTTGTGTGCGGCTTGTGTGGCTTGTGTGCGGCTTGTGTGCGACTTGTGTGTGGCTTGTGTGCGGCTTGTGCACGGCTTGTGTGTGGCTTGTGTGCGGCTTGTGCACGGTTTGTGTGTGGCTTGTGCATGGCTTCTGTGCGGCTTGTGTGTGGCTTGTGTGCGGCTTGTGCACGGCTTGTGTGTGGCTTGTGCACGGCTTCTGTGTGGCTTGTGTGCGGCTTGTGTGTGGCTTCTGTGTGGCTTGTGTACGGCTTGTGTGTGGCTTGTGTGCGGCTTGTGTGTGGCTTCTGTGTGGCTTGTGTACGGCTTGTGTGTGGCTTGTGTGCGGCTTGTGCACGGCTTGTGTGTGGCTTGTGTGCGGCTTGTGCACGGTTTGTGTGTGGCTTGTGCATGGCTTCTGTGCGGCTTGTGTGCGGCTTGTGTGTGGCTTGTGTGCGGCTTGTGCACGGCTTGTGCGCGGCTTGTGTGCGGCTTTTGTGCGGCTTGTGCGTGGCTTGTGTGTGGCTTGTGCACGGCTTGTGCGCGGCTTGTGTGCGGCTTGTGTGCGGCTTGTGCGTGGCTTGTGTGGCTTGTGCACGGCTTGTGCGCGGGCTTGTGTGCAGCTTGTGCGCGGCTTGTGCGCGGCTTGTGTGTGGCTTGTGTGCGGCTTGTGCGCGGCTTGTGTGCGGCTTGTGTGCGGCTTGTGCGCGGCTTGTGTGCGGCTTGTGTGCGGCTTGTGCTGTGGCTTGTGTGTGGCTTGTGCACGGCTTGTGCGCGGCTTGTGCGGCTTGTGTGCGGCTTGTGCATGGCTTGTGTGTGGCTTGTGCGCGGCTTGTGCGCGGCTTGTGTGCGGCTTGTGCGCGGCTTGTGCGCGGCTTGTGTGTGGCTTGTGTGCGGCTTGTGCGCGGCTTGTGTGCGGCTTGTGCGCGGCTTGTGTGGCTTGTGTGCGGCTTGTGTGGCTTGTGCGCGGCTTGTGCACGGCTTGTGGCGGCTTGTGTGCGGCTTGTGCGCGGCTTGTGTGTGGCTTGTGTGCGGCTTGTGCACGGCTTGTGTGCGGCTTGTGCACGGCTTGTGCGCGGCTTGTGTGCGGCTTGTGTGCGGCTTGTGCGCGGGCTTGTGTGCGGCTTGTGTGCGGCTTGTGTGCGCTTGTGTGCGGCTTGTGTGCGGCTTGTGCGCGGTTTGTGCGCGGCTTGTGCCGGCTTGTGTGTGGCTTGTGTGCGGCTTTGTGTGCGGCTTGTGTGCGGCTTGTGTGGCTTGTGCGCGGCTTGTGTGCGGCTTGTGCAGCTGGCTTGTGTGTGGCTTGTGTGCGGCTTGTGCGTGGCTTGTGCGCCGGCTTGTGCAGGCTTGTGTGTGGCTTGTGTGTGGCTGTTGTGTGGCTTGTGTGCGGCTTGTGCGTGGCTTGTGTGCGGCTTGTGCGCGGCTTGTGCGCGGCTTGTGTGTGGCTTGTGTGGGCTTGTGCGCGGCTTGTGCACGGCTTGTGCGCGGCTTGTGTGCGGCTTGTGCGCGGCTTGTGCACGGCTTGTGCGTGGCTTGTGTGCGGCTTGTGCGTGGCTTGTGCGCGGCTTGTGCACGGCTTGTGTGTGGCTTGTGTGTGGCTTGTGCACGGCTTGTGTGTGGCTTGTGTGTGGCTTGTGTGTGGCTTGTGTGTGGCTTGTGCACGGCTTGTGTGTGGCTTGTGTGTGGCTTGTGTGTGGCTTGTGCACGGCTTGTGTGTGGCTTGTGCGCGGCTTGTGCGCGGCTTGTGTGTGGCTTGTGTGCGGCTTGTGCGCGGCTTGTGCACGGCTTGTGCGCGGCTTGTGTGCGGCTTGTGCGTGGCTTGTGTGCGGCTTGTGCGTGGCTTGTGCGCGGCTTGTGCACGGCTTGTGTGTGGCTTGTGTGTGGCTTGTGCACGGCTTGTGTGTGGCTTGTGTGTGGCTTGTGTGTGGCTTGTGTGTGGCTTGTGCACGGCTTGTGTGTGGCTTGTGTGTGGCTTGTGTGTGGCTTGTGCACGGCTTGTGTGTGGCTTGTGTGCGGCTTGTGCGCAGCTACATATGCTCGTTTTCTGGGATCCGTGTGTTCTGGTGTCTGGATTCAGTCCAGATCAGACTCATGCTTGAATCTCCGCCAATGCCACGAGCAGCTGCTGTGAAATATGCGGTGACAATTTTCTTGCTCGGAGGTTTAAATTAACTTCACTGAAGTAATGACATCCAAATTGGTGACGATTCCTAAGGGCACAAGATACAAAAAACGTAATATATAACAGGGAGATGAATCGATCTTGTCATAAAAATTTATGAGGTGTAAAATATGGCGCAATTTACACAAAAATCATTAAAATGTCTCACGATAGCGGAGACTTTCATCATCTCAGGGGAATATACAGTAACATTAATGCAACAGATGAGGGAGGATGAGACTGCACGGGGTTAATACATGAGACAGGTCAGCAGGGGAGCTGCATACATAAAGCCTCATGCAGACTGGTGCATGCGATGGACTCCAGTGTAGACAGCGCTCGCTGAAGTGAGGCGAGCCCTGTCAATCAAAGCAGGGGGCGGAGTCAGCTAACCAGTCAGGGGAGAGGC
Source organism: Oophaga sylvatica (assembly GCA_033576555.1). Lineage (NCBI taxonomy): Eukaryota > Metazoa > Chordata > Amphibia > Anura > Dendrobatidae > Oophaga > Oophaga sylvatica. The sequence goes on along the minus strand of JARQOD010007072.1, from coordinate 29,575 downwards.
TCCAAGCTAGTCCACTCCGCCCACAAGGCACTGCGCATCTCATCTGCATATAAGCGGTGGCTCTTCTTAGAGGGGTCCCAGCCAGGGTCTTCTGGGATGATAGAGGCACGGAGCAGGCTGTTGCCCACAGAACGTTCTGGATCTTGAATACTGAACAATTTATAAGGTTTTCTATCATTTATCTATAATCGGATCTGATCCGGGTGCAGGAACGTGGGCGGATGTGAGCGGTGACCCCGGCCCACCCTCGCGGGAAGCAGCTGGGATCAGAGGTCACTGATGATGGAAGATCTGTACAGAGAGAAAAGAACAGAAATATCTCCTGCTAGAAAGAATCCGCACGACTGCGCCATGACCGACACACCGGAGCTAATCCTCACATATTACTGCAAGGAGCGGAGAGAGTAAGATGCCGCCATTCATACAGTGCCCTGAAAAGTCTTCACACCCCGTCATCCGTCCCACTTTTTTCACTTTACACCCAAAAACTTCAATGCATTTTATTGGGATTTTATGTGAGACCAACACAAAGTAGCAAAGATTTGTGAGGAGCAAAGGAAATAAATGATACGAGGGTTTCTATTTATTTTAAAAATATAAATCAGAACATTCCGAGGTGCATTAGTATTCAGCCCCGGGTCAATAGTGTGCACTGCATGAGACCCCTATATGAACAATATCTGACAAAGGAGTATACAAACTATATGGTCCTGTAATATGGGCAGCGAATGGCAGTAACAGGCTGACACTGTCACGTAGTAACTGCGCGGTTCTATGTTATAGCACTATTCGGCAGTATTTCAATGATGTTATGAAATTCATCAGGAAGATATCTGAATCCTCTGATAAATTTAATCCACTTTATTAATCATTAATTTAAACTATCGTCAGGGCAGAGTCAGGGTGATGCGTTTGATCAACTGGTGAAAGCGGGTCATCGCGGCTCTGCCGTTCTGCCGTGACGATATTTTAAAGTATCAATGAAGAGGAGGCTTCAGCATGTTTCTTGATGGGATTTTATCGCATGTCCTAGAAGATCCGGAGTTATGAATGCAGCGGCGGATATGACGGTGGTGATCCAGACTCATATGATGCGTTACCGCTCACTGTATGAAGGAATTATGTCAGCACCATCGTAGCGCTATAGTGGATGCAGGGTTTACAGCTGTGATAGAACACTGAACCTGAAGGCCAAAATGTTCCTCAACCTGTGAGAAGACAAACTCCACTAATCACCGTGGTAGTAGGCGGCCCAATCCTGCATTCGGCTTCATGTCCTGACGGCGCGAAGAACTATGTGGCAGTATTATTTGTGACATACAGTGAGTACAGAAAGTATTTAGACCCTTTACATTTTTCACTCTTTGTTTCATTGCAGCCATTTGGTAAATTCAGAAAAGTTCATTTTTTCTCATTAATGTACACTCTGCACCCCATCTTTACAGAAAAATACCAGAAATGCAGAAATTTTTGCAAATTTATTAAAAAAGAAAAACTGAAACATCACATGGTCATAAGTATTCAGCCCCTTTGCTCAGACACTCATATTTACGTCACATGCTGTCCATTTCCTTGTGATCCTCCTTGAGATGGTTCTACTCCTTCATTGGAGTCCAGCTGTGTAATTACACTGATAGGACTTGATTTGTAAAGGCGACACCTGTCTATATAAGACCTCACAGCTCACAGTACATGTCAGACCAAATGAGGATCATGAGGTCAAAGGAACTGGCCAAGGAGATCAGAGACAGAATTGTGGCAAGGCACAGATCTGGCCAAGGTTACAAAAGAATTTCTGCAGTACTCAAGGTTCCTAAGAGCACAGTGGCCTCCATAATCCTTAAATGGAAGAAGTTTGGGACCAGCAGAAGTCTTCCTGGACCAGGCCATTCCAGCCAAACTGAGCAATCGTGGGAGAAGAGCCTTGGTGAGAAAGATAAAGAAGAACCCCAAGATCACTGTGGCTGAGCTCCATAGATGCAGTAGGGAGATGGGAGAAAGTTCCACAAAGTCAACTATCACTGCAGCCTCCACCAGTCAGGCCTTTATGGCAGAGTGGCCCGACGGAAGCCTCTCCTAGCTCAAAAGGGCGATTCTACCCAATACTGAGCAAAGGGTGTGAATACTTATGACCATGTGATATTTCAGTTTTTCTTTTTTAATAAATTTGCAAAAATTTCTACATTTCTGTTTTTTTCAGTAAAGATGAGGTGCAGAGTGGACATTAATGAGAAAAAATGAACTTTATTGAATTTACCAAATGGCTGCAATGAAACAAAGAGTGAAAAATGTGAAGGGGTCTGAATACTTTCTGTGGGGTGTGAATACTTTCCGTACCCAGTGTACACTGATTCTGCCCTCGCTGCATGATGCTTATGAGGCTGTTATCTTGCATTCTGTGTACAATGCTTTGTGCCCTTCTGACACTGTTATTTGGACTCTATTAGGATGGGGCTCACATTGTCCTACCACTTACCCCCTTATACATCCTGAGATCGCAGAATCTCATTGTCCACTGCACCGTAATGAAAGTAATGTCAGAAGTCAGGAACTGATGTGCTGCGCTAACAACAGTGCACAGGTGGCAATGCGGCAACATTCACTCTCATTGCGGTGCAATGGAGCAACATGGCTACAACAGTATCCAAGCCATAGAAGAAGGCGTCCACATCTGCCTCTCTGCCCCAGGACGGCTCTTCTCTGGAGCCTCCATTGCCCTTATCCCGGTCTGTGCCTTAGGCCACGTTCACACGTTCAGTGTTTGATCAGTGGATGATAATACAGAAGTGGTGACGTGTTACTATTAGACATCTCCTCTGATTGATCCACTCCTGGTTTTGGCTACAAATACTGATGGAAAATACTGACCACATGCTGACCGTGTGAACGTGGCCTTACTCGTGGCTTCCCCGCAGGCAGGAGACTCGTTTTCTGTCTCCAGCTTTTGCTGATGATGAGACAGTGTTACATTATAACAACCGTGAACCTCGAAGAACTTTCTTCAGAACGTTCCATTGACTCCAAACTACCTGAGCGAACGTGTGAGCCGTTTAGTAAAAAGTGTTGCTCTACATATAAAAAAAAAAAAGTTTTCCATCTCTTAATGGTGGAAAGAGGCAGCAGACGAGCGCGAGGCTTCACAAAGGTGTTATTGTTATTAGGAGGTTTTTTTGCAGTTTCTTTTCATGCCCTGAATCCGGTACAGACAACAGGCAGCAGAACTCCGAGCGACTCCCAATCAGCCGGCAATGCTACCAAGTTATTTTCTCTCTTCCAGGGGCTCGAAATGCGTTTCTTCACACTTCTGAGAAATGTGCGGCCTACTGAAGAGCAGCCGCCTTCTTACACGCTGGAGTGGATTTGTCAGCCGTTACATCTGCTCAATAACAAGTGCTGGAGGATCAGGAATCAGCTCTGGAACATCTCCAGACCCCGGGCTGGAGCCTCCATGGCACCACGCGGTACCACTTCCATGGGGCCACCCTTGTTCTGCTTTCCGTTACTTTCTGTCTGCATTGTGTTTGTTGTCAGCCTATAAATGAAGTCTCCAGGCTTTTCCAATCCTCCCTGAAACTTGACATTCCTCAGATATTCCTCAGATCCTCCTCAGATCCTCCTCACATGTTCCTCACTTGCTCCTCAGCTATCTGTTGCCTAATTAGCGCCATTTCCACATCAGTCATCGTTATCGAGCCTCCTGACAACCATTATCTCCAATGTAAATTGGAGTTGGCAAATGTTATATTTTCTTATCTCTCGCCTGCATGCCTTCACTTTGTACTTTCCCTGGATTATTCTCCACCAATCCTCCCCTGGTGAGTGAGAACAGAGTCCGAAGCCTCTGCTGACACCGGGCCATCTCCACTTCTCATGTCTCCTCATTTTTTATAGTAAAGGAACCATTTTGTAAAGTCCTGACACATTGGGGGAGATCTAAAACGTTTGTTTCACTTTATTTTTTAACTAATATCAAAGATCAAACACAATGGTCCATACCTGCAAAATGATCAGACAATTTGTATCTTTCCTGATTCCTTTTATTATTGATCGTCTGCAGCGCCGTCAATTCCAAAAGGATAAGGAAGCTGAATATGTAAGAAAGTATCAGTGCAGTTTGGTCTTAGGAGAATTTCTCTGTGCAGGATTATGAGAAACGTGAACTTCCATCTCACTTGTTTCTTTCCATATGTCACAGTGAGAATAAGAACCAAACATCAATGCACAAAATGCATCTCTCATCTTTCCACAGATCTCAGTGGTGATATCGTAATATACAGTATATATTTCAGTAGGTTACCGTTAAGCTACACAATAACCACAGAAAAAACTATCTGCCACCGCCAATCGTTATTACTGGCCGACAGGACGCCCGTTACTGGTACCGTGGGGCCTGATGAGGCTTCAGGGTGCGGTTTATAGAGCAAGAGGAGCAAAGCCGTTACATTTTATGTTACTGGATCTAAAAAGTAGTCAGTGTTTATAAAACTATACAAGATGATACAAAATGGACAAAACAATACAGAATATACAATCACATGAAGTAAAAGGGATGAACAAAGGGAAACGACTGAACCTGAAGTCACAGGAATGGCGCCAGACTTTGTGAAGGGGGGCTCTGGGGTTTGGAAACGGTACAGAACTACGGTGAGCACTGAACAGTGATATAATTTAGAAACCACTTTTATTAGATAAAAGTGTCTCCCACATGCCTCCCCTTGGTTACCTCACATGGGGGCTGTCAATGGGATGACACAGCAGTGGGATCTGTGTGACCCCCCCAACCCTGGCTGCTTTCCATGACAAATAGATTATTACTAAGGATTAGTAAACCTTCTGCCATGTAGTCCTCCTTATTCATGAGCTCTGTGTAACCCCACCCCCACCACTGATTGGCAATTTTCTGCCTATGCACAGTATACATCATGCTGCTCTAAGATCAGATAGCAAAAACCTGACAACAGTTGCCCTTTCAGTTGTGCCATTAGCTGCTATACGCATATGATGGAGATTTATGCACTAAAATAATAAAAGTTCATGCCTCTTTAAAACGTCTGCACCATTTTCTCGTTTTTGCCTTAATATTGTTTATTCCTCATTTCTTATACTGACACCAAAATATTATACAGCGACATACAGATCTCGTCATCATCCTCACCAGTCCCTGTCCCCTATGGGGCTCACAAGTTACATTTTCCCCATTTCAGATGCAGCCATTAAATTATCCACAAGAGCATACAAACTCCATGCGATGATGGTTCCGGATGAATCCAGCACCCGAATCCCCGAGTGCCGCCCGCCAGCTTCCCAGGAGTTGCTCACACATCTTGCCCACTTTTTCAACCTGTAGCACAAGGGGTGCAAAACGTAAATATTGTTGCAACTTGACACGTTGGTAGTTTTTTAACCTTTGCAATTACCAATTGTGACTTATAATTAATAAATGTGAGTCACTACACTGATGGAGAGAAGCTTCCTGCCGGCTGGCTGGGCAGTGTGGCTCAGTGGTTAGCATTGCTGCTTTGCAGTGTGACTGTCCTGTGTTTATGCGCATCATTGTCCGCACAATGTGTTGGCTGTGAGTGATTATTAGAAATATACAAATCAAATTTTGCCCACATCCAGTTTACATATTAGAAGATTGCATGAGCCAGAAACGGCTCACATAACCTCAGTCATGGTTGATCAGACTTCCCCATAATGCCTTGCAGCTATCACATCACATGGTATAAAAGCCCAGGCAGGGACTACAGCAGATCTTTGGTGGTGAGGACCTTCAGAGCCTGTTATAAAAGCCCAGGCAGGGAGTACAGCAATCTTTGGTTGCGAGGACCATCAGAGCCTGTAAAAAGCCCAGGCAGGGAGTACAGCAGATCTTTCATGGCAAGGACCCTCAGAGCCTGTATAGAAGCCCAGGCAGGGAGTACAGCAGATCTTTGATGGTGAGGACCATCAGAGCCTGTAGAGAAGCCCAGGCAGGGAGTACAGCAGATCTTTGATTGCGAGGACCATCAGAGCCTGTATAAAAGCCCAGGCAGGGAGTACAGCAGATCTTTGATGGCAAGGACCCTCAGAGCCTGTATAGAAGCCCAGGCAGGGAGTACAGCAGATCTTTGATGGTGAGGACCATCAGAGCCTGTAGAGAAGCCCAGGCAGGGAGTACAGCAGATCTTTGGTGGTGAGGACCATGAGAGCCTGTATAAAAGCCCAGGCAGGGAGTACAGCAGATCTTTGGTGGTGAGGACCATCAGAGCCTGTAAAGAAGCCCAGGCAGGGAGTACAGCAGATCTTTGATGGCGAGGACCATCAGAGCCTGTATAAAAGCCCAGGCAGGGAGTACAGCAGATCTTTGATGGCGAGGACCATCAGAGCCTGTATAAAAGCCCAGGCAGGGAGTACAGCAGATCTTTGATGGTGAGGACCATGAGAGCCTGTATAAAAGCCCAGGCAGGGAGTACAGCAGATCTTTGGTGGTGAGGACCATCAGAGCCTGTGTAAAAGCCCAAGCAGGGAGTACAGCAGATCTTTGGTGGTGAGGACCCTCAGAGCCTGTATAGAAGACCAGGCAGGGAGTACAGCAGATCTTTGGTGGTGAGGACCCTCAGAGCCTGTATAGAAGTCCAGGCAGGGAGTGCAGCAGATCTTTGATGGTGAGGACCATCAGAGCCTGTATAAAAGCCCAGGCAGGGAGTACAGCAGATCTTTGGTGGTGAGGACCATCAGAGCCTGTATAAAAGCCCAAGCAGGGAGTACAGCAGATCTTTGGTGGTGAGGACCCTCAGAGCCTGTATAGAAGACCAGGCAGGGAGTACAGCAGATCTTTGATGGTGAGGACCATCAGAGCCTGTATAAAAGCCCAAGCAGGGAGTACAGCAGATCTTTGATGGTGAGGACCATCAGAGCCTGTATAAAAGCCCAGGCAGGGAATACAGCAGATCTTTGGTGGTGAGGACCATCAGAGGCTGTATAGAAGCCCAGGCAGGGAGTTCAGCAGATCTTTGGTGGTGAGGACCATCAGAGGCTGTATAGAAGCCCAGGCAGGGAGTTCAGCAGATCTTTGATTGTGAATCTGGATAGTGAGAGAATAGCAGAGCTCCCAGCTCAGCAATAGAGATGGAGGAAAAGCAACATAAAGCATTAAATACTCTGTGACAGAACAAGGCTGAAGAGCATTTACCATCCCTCAACCCATGGGCAGATAGGCTGAGGTCATTGAGTACAGAGCTTAAACAGCTGCATGCAGCCCTAGGAGACATCAGAGTGTTACACACCTCTTTTCAGGGTAATTGAGTTCTTGTGATTTGTGGTCAATGAAGTTTTTGGGAAAAATTTGCCAAAACTGGTGAATTCAAATATGAGAATCTGTGTTCATCTCTAGTGACTATAGTGACAGCTGCCGTCCTGTCGAGGGTCTGTTCCCGTTCAGTAGATTTTTGAGTGATAAGCACATAGCATTTTACAGCTCCATGTGGCTGATTGTTAAAAGATGATGCAGGATTTGGTGCGTTCTTGCCCCGTGGGTTTCTTCAGGGAGTCTGAAAAGTTCATGTGAATTCACAGCGGCGCTTTTCAGTGCAGAATCGCAGCAAAGAAAAAACCTGCTGAGCACAAAAAATAGAAAAACAGTTAAAAATGATGGTTACATATTTTGGTGAGAAGCACTTGGGACTGGACTCATTGTTTTTGCTGTTGGTATGGCAGTAATGGATCAGTGAGGACTCCCCAATACTTGGCTGATATCTGCAGAGGAGACACCGGAGTAATAGATGCCAGAAGAGGCAGGACCCCGATAAGTGCGATCCAGGGGCAGAACTATAGGAAATGCGAAGGCAGCAATGGCGACCAGGGCACCTAATCCACATAAGAAGATGCCATATTGTAAATGGACGAAGGCAAGAAAGTCGCTACACAATTTCCATCGAGGTCCCGGAGCTTTGAGTTTTATGGCAAATGTAATTTTTAGTTGTGTGTAAACTGGTCATGGAGGCAGGATACAAAAGCATTTATCAAACAGTAAAAAGAATGTATCTATACAAATAATGGATCTGTTTATATTTACTCATATGTATCAATATTTATGGAACTATTATTATTTCCAAAACACAAAGATAAGCAAAATAAATCCCATGTGCCCAGAATTTGCCTCTCTGGCGCGGGGAGGGTTAAGCAGTGACAGCGTCGCCGGCTGCTTGTCACTCTGCGCTGTCCCTGACACATGAAATGGATGTGACTGCAGGGCTCTACCTGCGGCCCGTGGCTTTTTCTGTCGCTGTCGGCGTATCCACGGGAAGGCTGAACAGTGACACGATGAACACATGGACCATTAGTTTTCTCAGGATCCTTTTTCCCTGCTCCTTTAATAACGATTACAGCCGACAGAACGGCGCAAGCAATTATCAAGGGTACCGCTGAGAGATGGCAGACGTGGTCAGTGGCCAGTCACCGGCCACCGCTGAGAGATGGCAGAGGTGGTCAGTGGCCAGTCACCGCCCACCGCTGAGAGATGGCAGAGGTGGTCAGTGGCCAGTCACCGGCCACCGCTGAGAGATGGCAGACGTGGTCAGTGGCCAGTCATTGGCCACCGCGGAGAGATGGCAGAGGTGGTCAGTGGCCAGTCACCGGCCACCGCTGAGAGATGGCAGAGGTGGTCAGTGGCCAGTCACCGGCCACCGCTGAGAGATGGCAGAGGTGGTCAGTGGCCAGTCACCGGCCACCGCTGAGAGATGGCAGAGGTGGTCAGTGGCCAGTCACCGGCCACCGCTGAGAGATGGCAGAGGTGGGCAGTGGCCAGTCACCGGCCACCGCTGAGAGATGGCAGAGGTGGTCAGTGGCCAGTCACCGGCCACCACTGAGAGATGGCAGAGGTGGTCAGTGGCCAGTCACCGGCCACCGCTGAGAGATGGCAGAGGTGGTCAGTGGCCAGTCACCGGCCACCGCTGAGAGATGGCAGAGGTGGTCAGTGGCCAGTCACCGGCCACCGCTGAGAGATGGCAGAGGTGGTCAGTGGCCAGTCACCGGCCACCGCTGAGAGATGGCAGAGGTGGTCAGTGGCCAGTCACCGGCCACCACTGAGAGATGGCAGAGGTGGTCAGTGGCCAGTCACCGGCCACCACTGAGAGATGGCAGAGGTGGTCAGTGGCCAGTCACCGGCCACCACTGAGAGATGGCAGAGGTGGTCAGTGGCCAGTCACCGGCCACCACTGAGAGATGGCAGAGGTGGTCCGTGGCCAGTCACCGGCCACCACTGAGAGATGGCAGAGGTGGTCAGTGGCCAGTCACCGGCCAACGCTGAGAGATGGCAGAGGTGGTCAGTGGCCAGTCACCGGCCAATGCTGAGAGATGGCAGAGGCGGTCAGTGGCCAGTCACCGGCCAACGCTGAGAGATGGCAGAGGCGGTCAGTGGCCAGTCACCGGCCACCGCGGAGAGATGGCAGAGGCGGTCAGTGGCCAGTCACCGGCCAACGCTGAGAGATGGCAGAGGTGGTCAGTGGCCAGTCACCGGCCACCGCTGAGAGATGGCAGAGGTGGTCAGTGGCCAGTCACCGGCCACCGCTGAGAGATGGCAGACGTGGTCAGTGGCCAGTCACCGGCCAACGCTGAGAGATGGCAGAGGTGGTCAGTGGCCATTCACCGGCCATCGCGGAGAGATGGCAGATGTGGTCAGTGGCCAGTCACCGGCCACCGCTGAGAGATGGCAGAGGTGGTCAGTGGCCAGTCACCGGCCACCGCTGAGAGATGGCAGAGGTGGTCAGTGGCCAGTCACCGGCCACCACTGAGAGATGGCAGAGGTGGTCAGTGTCACCCAACTGTGCAGTGAAATAGTTGCAGAACGTTTCATTATCTTTATAAAATAAAGGCGCGATGGCCGATTCCTGCTCGGCCCTTATTCACATTTACGTCATTAGACTCATGGTAAGGTTTTAATACTAGAGGTTAGGACTGTCCTGAGAAGGGTCGCCGTGACGTGGTGGGATGGATTTTACTTTTCTATTATCAAAATGATGTTATGTGCCCCCCCCCCCCGTGTTATTTCCATGCACTGTTCCTATTTATTGACTGCAGCGGATTTGCTCCTTTTGTTTTTATCGTGGGTTTTGTCTGTGTAGTGTCCAGTGTGAACAGGCGCCTACAGTACACGCTGCATGCACACCAGCTTATATCCCAGCTCATTTCCTTAGGTTTTTGTTCCCATCTACATCGTCCGAGACTGTGGACACTCATATTCTCAGAGTGTGCTGCATCCTTGGTAACTGAATATTTACTATATGTATCGATATGAAGACAGAACATAAAATATCTAAAAAAGCAACAAAGTGACAACTCTCCTGAAGCTGCTACTAATAATGTTAGCGCTTGTCTCCCCTAGTGGTCATACACATAATGGTGAAATGCTGGTTTTCATCGCGTTGTGAACAGATGAGCGCCATTGGTCGCTATGATTGGTCGCTCTGGTTTTCGGCACATCTGTTTCCTTCACCCGTTTCAGCCGCCCTTAAAGCATTTGCTCTCCGAGCTGCAGCGATGCCATTATTTGTGCTCAGTGGACACTGAAATGTAATGTTCCCCTCGCCTCTCGCGTGTGCGCCGCGCCAAGCAGATTGCCTTTCTGCAATTTCTCACAAATCACTATTTAATTTGTTTAGATATAATCTAAACATTTTGTTGGAATGAGCTGAGCTGCGTCGGGGTGAGGAGTGGGTCAGGCGGCGTGCTTTATGGCTGCCGGCCCGGCTCAGCGTGGAATTAATGCTCCTATTCTATGTCCGTTCTTCTTTAGCATTAACGCGGCGGCCGGCGACTATAACGTTCCTGTACAGATGTAGTGGATGCGGAATACTTGTATCGGCTGGATGACAGGCGCCGCCGCATTGATGCTTTGCAGTTTGGGGCTGAAGATGATGAAGATGATGAAGATGATGAAGAAATCTTTTCATTTGCAGAATGTTTATTGCTGATGTGTTACTGGCAGGAGATTATGCAGCGAGGTGGCGGGATTGCTGCAGGCTGACGGACACACGCGGACGGTCGCAGCATCCAGGGATAATTTGCTTCAGCTTCTGTCATTTGCAGAAATTATCAAGTGTCCAATTAACGTGCTGCTCCGGCACCGCACGTGTCTCGACCACGCACCACAATTGTGGGTTTCCAGGGCAATGGGGTACTCAGAGCCGAGCCCGTAGAAGTCTATGGGATTGTCACAGGTAGCGGTGGCTCGGTCTGTGGCCCTGGCGGTCAGGCGTATGTTGGGGGGTATATTTACAGGGGATAGATATATTTACAGTTCGTGACGCCACCTGTAGTCTCTGGTAATTAGTACCAGCGCTGCTGTAGATCTCTGAGGGGATGGTGAGGCAGCTAGATGTCGGGTCCCCTACAGGTGGGACTCTTCCCTCAGGTCGATGGTTATGATAGGGTAGTGCAGGAATGCAATCAAATAACACAGTCTCACACATCAGCGTCTTTCCATACCTTTACTTCAAGTTGTTCAGGCAGGTCCCAGGGAGGCTGATGGGGTTGATGGAGGATGAGCTTTGAGGCAACGGCTAAGCAAGTTAGGGGCCTCCTTTACTTTCAAATGATGATGAGTACAACCAGCATGAAGCGTAGTTCCCTCTATAATCTCCAGCTTTTCCAAAGCTGTGCTGCCCGGTCAGTTTTGTGGTTGGAGCCTTCTTCTGAGAGAGCTGAGTTCCAATTCCTGTCGTGCACTGACTCAAGGTTCTCACTCTCCCTGACCCCAGTTACGTACTGACTCTTCAGGGGCTGCTTTCCGTTACCTAAGGTCCGGTAAGCCTCTGGGTTTCCTACCACCATGCATGAAGCTATGGTGATGCTTCGGTCTCCAGTGACCGGTAACAATGTGCAGGTATTCTATACCGATGGCACTTTTCTGTTCTCTTCCACTATGCCCTTCGATTTGCTCAGACTCTCAACAGATGTCTCAGTCCGTCTTATAGTGGGGCACAGCTCTGACCAGGCTGAGGTGAACTGGCTCACCTTTACTGGACTCCACTTTCTGAACTGCACAAAGACTGCACTTCCTAACTCTTTCGAGTCACTGACTGAACTCTACTCAGACTACTCAGCACTCCCCTCCACACCCCTGCTGGGTGTGTCCGAAGTGTACGTGATATCATGGAGAGCCCTTAACCGTTACCTCTCCACTCATCCTCCTGGTATTGTGTACCAGGGCTACACATTCCCCCATGGTAAACGACAGCACTCCCGGGCTGTAAAATACAAAGAGACGATTTTGTTTATGCATTAAACATCAACATTAAACATTAATTCGTCCCATCCGGGAGGTAAGGATTTCTTGAACGTTGCTAACAACACATTGAATATAGAAAAAATACGAAATATTAAATAAACATGTTCATAAATAAACGACAATATTCTTGTGAAGGACCCGCACCAAACCTTCAACGTGGGTCCTGGGTGGGCTGCAGGACATCCGAATGCAGACCTCACTCAGTGCCTCACCACACGGGTTTTATGTTCAGAGGTAAGTCAAGGCTTCGTGTGAAACCATTAAAAGGCACCTTAGTGCAACTATTTACAAGATAAGTTTTTGGGCTGGCTCAGTCCTCAACCTCTGAGTCCATTATAAGACACCATAAAGAAAAGACACATTTATATATACTTTTTACAATATTCACATTAATTTGTTATAATTACTGCTGGTATCGAATGGGTATCTTCCCTTTTGTGATTCGCTCTGATCTACGTGGAGTAGCTTCAGGTATATTAAGTTGCGATCTGTCTGCACTGCGTAACGGCAAACTATAGAACTGCCTCAATCTTTCTATGGATCTGGCAAGCGTACTGATGGCTGGGCGGTGTGGGTCAGCTTCACCAGGGGATCCCATAGTATGGGGCGCTGCTTCAGATGATCCTTCTTGAGATTCCGTAGGTTGAAGTGTTGCTGGAATGGGTAACTCCTGAACTGGCTCAACTGGCACCACGGGCACAACTGGAGGTAGAACTTCCTCTTGTGGCTGATAAAACTGCAACACCGGAACTATTACAGCATCTCCCAGTCGGGGCCAATCCGCAGGGAAATCTCCCAGATCCGTGTGTATGACCTCTTCCTTCCTTTCTTCTTGATTGATGACAGGGTTCTTTTCACAACGCTTTAAGGGTTCTGTACACAATTTCAAATGGTCTCTGGACACAGTGGTTATTGTTCTTCCTCCGTCCTTACTAATGATACAAACTTTTCTGTTGTCATATTTAGAATCTTGTACAACGTAGGGTTCTTGTTCCCACTGATTATCCAATTTGTGCATTTTCCTTTTTCTTTTTAATACCACTTCTCCAGGCATCAAAGGCTTGGCAGGAGCATTTCTGTTGTAAATATCTTCCTGTTTCTCCGTGCCTTGTTAAGACTTTCCTCCACACAGATTTGCACTCTTCTGTACTGCTCTTGCCGATTTGTGTCCCAATTTTCAACGGCGTCGTCTGCCTCCGGTTCTACTACTCCAAGTTCTAAATCCATTGGTAGTCTTCCGGGCCTTGCTCTCATAAGATAGGCTGGAGTGCAGTTAGTAGAACTTACAGGTATATGGTTATACAAATCAACCAAATCAGGTAGTAAGTCCGGCCATCGATTTCTGTCTTCCAACGGTATGGATCTCAACAAGTCAAGGACAATATGGTTCATTTTTTCACAAAGACCGTTGGTTTGAGGGTGGTATGGCGTTGTTCTAATTTTCTTGCACCCGTACATGTGACAGAATTCCTTGAATAAATCAGCTTCGAAAGCAGGTCCTTGATCGGTTAATACTTGCTCCGGATACCCATGCGGTCTGCAGAAACTTGCTTGAAAGGTTTTCGCTGCCGTCACTGCGGTCTGGTCCTTAACTGGAACAACCACCAGAAATCTGGAGTAATGGTCCACCATGGTCAAGGCGTATGAGTATCCAGATCTACTTGGCGACAATTTGACGTGGTCCAGGGCCACAATCTCCAGGGGGCGAGTCGTCCGGATAGGTTGCAGGGGTGCCTTCTGACTACCGTAGTCCTTTCTTCTGAGACCACAGGGTCCACAGTTCCGACACCACCTCTCGATGGAGCTGCGCATCCCTACCCAGTAGAACCGGCATCTCAACAGGGTCTCCAGCTTTCTCCAGCCAAAGTGTCCTGCTTGATCGTGGTATGCTTCCAACACCATTGGGACGTCTGCCTTGGGGACCACTATTTGCCAGACCATCTCATGGGTTCTGGGATTGACGTATCTCCTGCACAACTTCTCACGGTATAGGAACAACCTGCTTTTCTCGTTCCACAGGAGCTTGGCTGACATAGGTGCATCCTTTTCCAAAGAGGAGCCTTCCTGTCTTAACAACTCCTTGATGCGGCTGACCACTGGATCACTGTCCTGAGTCTCTTTCCAGCTGTGATGGGGTAAAGGATTTAATGTTGCACCATACTGCTTTCTGTTGACTCGATGCTCGTGGACTACCACATTTCGATGGAACGCAGGTAGCTCAATTTCTTCCAGGTCGTCCGATTCTTCTTCCGTATCAGAGTCATGCGGCATTCGGGACAATGCGTCAGCATTAGCATTCTTTCGACCTGCCCGGTACTTGATAGTAAACTGGTAATTGGACAACCGAGCCATCCATCGCTGCTCGATGGCACCCAGCTTGGCGGTTTCCAGGTGCGTTAAGGGGTTGTTATCTGTAAACGCAGTGAACCGATTGGAGGCCAGATAGTGCTTAAATCTTTCAGTAATGGCCCAGACCAGCGCCAGAAACTCCAGCTTGAAGCTTCTATAATTTTCCGGATTCCTTTCAGTTGGCCTGAGTTTTCTGCTGGCATATGCGATGACTTTTTCTTGGCCATTCTGCTTCTGACTGAGAACTGCTCCCAACCCTTCATTACTGGCGTCGGTGTACAACAGGAACGGTAGGCTGTAATCAGGATAGGTTAAGATCTCATCACCTGTAAGGATCTCTTTCATCTTTTGGAATGCTTCAGCCTGTTCTTTACCCCAATTAAAGGGAGGGTTTCTGCTCTTTAAGGATTGTCCTACCAGGAGGTCCTGTAAAGGAGCTGCCTTCTTCGTGTAATCTTTCACGAACCTTCTGTAGTAACCCGTTAGTCCAGGAACTGTCGCACTTCCTTAAGGTTCTTCGGCTCCGGCCACTTCTGGATGGCAGTGACTTTCTCTGGGTCCGGCGCTACTCCTTCCGAACTGACGATGTGCCCCAAGTATTGTACCTTCTGTTTGAGTAGATGGCATTTTGAGGGTTTTAATTTCATCCCGTACCTGGACAGGGACTCAAACACTTCTGCCAGGTGCTTCAGATGGTCCTCATATGTCCTGGAGTACACGATGACGTCGTCTAGGTATAGCAGCACGGTTTCAAAATTGAGATGTCCCAGACAATTTTCCATCACTCTCTGAAATGTTCCTGGGGCACTGCTGAGCCCAAACGGCATTCTGTCGAACTCACAGAGCCCATTGGGGTGGTGAAAGCCGTTTTCTCACGATCCTCCTCAGCCACAGCCACTTGCCAGTAACCACTAGTCAGATCAAGGGTAGAAAAGTAGTTAGCCGTTTTCAGAGCAGCTAATGATTCCTCTATGCGTGGTAACGGGTATGCATCCTTGTGTGTTATGCGGTTCACCTGCCTGTAATCCACACACATTCTCATACTACCATCTTTCTTTTTAACCAGAACTAGAGGGGCTGCCCAGGGGCTACAACTATCCCTTATCACCCCAGCTTTCTTCATATCATTCAACATTTCTTTAGCCTTCTGATAATGAGCTGGAGGTATGGGCCTATACCGCTCTTTGATGGGAGGATGACTGCCTGTAGGGATATGATGTTGTACTCCCTTAATTATCCCAAAATCAAGTGGATTTTTGCTAAACACTTGGGCGTACTCTTGCACCACCCGTAATACCCCTTGCTTCTGGTGAGCGGGAGTGGTGTCCGTCCCAACATGGAGTTGCTGACACCATTCCGCCACCTGAGTTGCTGGGTCATTGTCCTCCGCTATTTGACAGGAGTCTAAGGACTCAGCCGGGAGAATAGAATTATTATCAACAGCATGTAGTTTAGCAATGGTTGCATAACGGGGTAAGTTTACCTCATCATCTCCCCAATTGAGAAGCCGTACCGGTACTCTTCCATTCACCACTTCTACTACTCCTCTAGCAGTCATAAGTGTAGGTCTATGTTCTGAATGGTGGGGTTCTACTACAGCTTGGTAATTCTGTCCTCTCAGACCTATGGCTGCCCTGCACCAAATGATCATTTCACTCATTGGGGGTATCACAATAGGATCCGAGTCAGTGACCCGTACATTACCAATTTCGCCGTCTGTAAGCTTCGCTTGCTGCTGACACACCAGGGCCCGGATCTCTCTTTGGATTACTCCTCTCTGCCTTGGTCGGGCAATCTCAGCGAGCTGTTGGAGTAAGAAC
Source organism: Oophaga sylvatica (assembly GCA_033576555.1). Classification (NCBI taxonomy): domain Eukaryota; kingdom Metazoa; phylum Chordata; class Amphibia; order Anura; family Dendrobatidae; genus Oophaga; species Oophaga sylvatica. The sequence continues at coordinate 13,138 of JARQOD010007072.1, read as the reverse complement.
ACAACTTCTCCCAAACAATTACTGATAATGTTAGTACCCAAAATTATATTTAAACCGTTCTCTTCATTTACAGTCTTTACTACCAGAAGCCCCTGGTCTTTCAACTCCTCTCTGCCCACCTTTACATCTACACATTTTGTCCCAAGTACTTCTACAGGAAGACCATTAGAAGCATACACGGTAAAGTCAGGGCTCGGGGGTTTAAGACTGTCCATTGACCAGAACTTAGTATATAGGGCATCAGGTATTAGGGTCACCTGGGACCCAGTGTCTAACAATGCCGGAACTGCAATACCATCTAAGATGATGGACAGGTAGGGTCGCCCACCCACATACCTGCGGTTCCAGTCTAGGGGGCCTGACGGGTATTCTCCTGGGTGTTGGCCCTCGGACCCAGGTTCTGCCGTTTAAAGGACACTGTGGAGACAGATGACCTTTCCGGTTGCATCGGTAACAGATGATCTCTCGACGAGGAGGGTGTTGATCAGAGGTCGCTCCTGGGGGTGGCGTTGTCCTCCTCCGGGGGGGCGACGTCTTCTTTCTTCTCCGGTGCATCCACGGGACGTCTTCTGGGCAGTCAGCTAACAAGATCTTCCCTTCTTCCTCTTTCCGCAGCTGCAGGGCACTCATCACAGCAGCCAGATTTTAGTCAGCTGGCGCACCTCTGAGCGCAGACAGTCCAATTCACTAGGGGGGGTCACCTGCGCTTTGGCTTCGGCCACTAACGGGGAAAAGGGGGGTACTGCCGGTTCCAGAGTGACTTCAGCCTGATGATGTTGGGTTGCCACCTCAAGTTTGCCCAGGGGCCGCAGCCCTTTTATTGCCATGTCTTTTAGGGCATCAAAGGTAGCATCCGGATGGTCTAAGGACCACCAGTTTACAGTTCTGCGTTCCTCTTGGGATCTCAATCCCTGTATAAATTGTTCTTTCAGCATTCTATTCTCGTCGATAGCATTTAAATTGTTAATCTGCTTGAGAGCTCTCAGGGCTCCTTATAGTCGGCAAGCGTAGTCCCGGATGCTGTACCTGGCTGTTGTGAACAGTGATAGAAGGCCATCGGAGATCCGTTTCTGTGCGGTCTTCAAATATGGCATGCAGCTTAAGGAAGATCGCAGGTACCGACTCCTGATCAACGGTATCCCAAGTCTCCACTTCCCTCTCAGCAGCGCAGTTAGCTGCCTATTAGCACAGCAGCTTTTTGTCTCTCAGGCATGGAGTACATTTCTAGGATGCTGCATAACTTTCGCTTGAAGCCTGCTAATGTGCCTGGCCCACCGCTGTATTGGGGAAGCCATTTCGCCCAGGCATATATGGGAGCGTTAGTGGCATGATCGGGACTACCGGACTGGGTGCGGGGCCTGCGCCCCCATCTGGCGCTACAATACCAGACGGTGCGGGATTGGGGACTCCGGCTGGGGCCGCACTGTCAGCCGGTTGTTGTGACATCTTAGCGCCCCCTTGGTTAACGGAGCCTACCGGTTTCAGAAGCTGCTATTCCACGGCACAGCGGTGGAGACAGGACCTTCGTCGCAGGCGCTCTGATGTCAGAGCGTTCACTTCCTGTCGCAGGACCTGCCGATGAGTCAGAGCCGGGGGCGTGTCCAAGACTCTGCGCGCTCTTTCAGGTACGCCACCTTCTTCTCCAGCGCCTTAGGGCGCGAATCTGGCGGCAAATATGGCGGTATTTGGCGCCAAACAATAGCAACAGTCTTTTTCATCAAAACACTCTACAGGCACACAGGGCTCGCAATGCTGCAAGTTTCGTATCCTGTTCGTGACGCCAATTTTTGTCTCGACCACGCACCACAATTGTGGGTTTCCAGGGCAATGGGGTACTCAGAGCCGAGCCGTAGAAGTCTATGGGATTGTCACAGGTAGCGGTGGCTCGGTCTGTGGCCCTGGCGGTCAGGCGTATGTTGGGGGGTATATTTACAGGGGATAGATATATTTACAGTTCGTGACGCCACCTGTAGTCTCTGGTAATTTGTACCAGCGCTGCTGTAGATCTCTGAGGGGATGGTGAAGCAGCTAGATGTCGGGTCCCCTACAGGTGGGACTCTTCCCTCAGGTCGATGGTTATGATAGGGTAGTGCAGGAATGCAATCAAATAACACAGTCTCAACATCAGCGTCTTTCCATACCTTTACTTCAAGTTGTTCAGGCAGGTCCCAGGGAGGCTGATGGGGTTGATGGAGGATGAGCTTTGAGGCAACGGCTAAGCAAGTTAGGGGCCTCCTTTACTTTCAAATGATGATGAGTACAACCAGCATGAAGCGTAGTTCCCTCTATAATCTCCAGCTTTTCAAAGCTGTGCTGCCCGGTCAGTTTTGTGGTTGGAGCCTTCTTCTGAGAGAGCTGAGTTCCAATTCCTGTCGTGCACTGACTCAAGGTTCTCACTCTTCCTGACCCAGTTACGTACTGACTCTTCAGGGGCTGCTTTCCGTTACCTAAGGTCCGGTAAGCCTCTGGGTTTCCTACCACCATGCATGAAGCTATGGTGATGCTTCGGTCTCCAGTGACCGGTAACAATGTGCAGGTATTCTATACCGATGGCACTTTTCTGTTCTCTTCCACTATGCCCTTCGATTTGCTCAGACTCTCAACGATGTCTCAGTCCGTCTTCTAGTGGGGCACAGCTCTGACCAGGCTGAGGTGAACTGGCTCACCTTTACTGGACTCCACTTTCTGAACTGCACAAAGACTGCACTTCCTAACTCTTTCGAGTCACTGACTGAACTCTACTCAGACTACTCAGCACTCCCTCCACACCCTGCTGGGTGTGTCCGAAGTGTACGTGATATCATGGAGAGCCTTAACCGTTACCTCTCCATCATCCTCCTGGTATTGTGTACCAGGGCTACACACACGCTTCTGCCGATGTCCGTCTCCGCTCGCCCGGCAGGCACCCGTGAATAGGACCAGCACCCCGAAGACCCGATAAAGGGAACCTGACCTCAGATCCAGCCTGAAGATGACCTCTGCCTGCAGGTGTTACCCTAAGGCCGCGTTCACACACTCAGTATTTTTACCTCCATATTTGTTACCAAAATCAGGAGAGGAACAAAGGAGAAATCTAATAGAGACTCGTCACCACTTCTGTATTATCACCCTCCTGGCCACAAATACTGATGTGAAATACTGACCGTGTGAACGACGCCTAACAAGGCTGCAGCTTTTCAGAGAACACATACTATAGAAAGCTGGCCAGAGAGTTGCGTCTCAGGTGACCGGTCCACGAGGCGTCTCGCGGCTCCGCTCCCATACACACACATAGGGACCCCCGAGTCCAGGGGTACCGGGCTGAGAGGAGCCGCCGGGGACCAGGATCCCCTCAGAATCAGCTCTGCAGACATTTTATAGATTTTGTCTCTGGAAAGAAACATGAGTTTTCCTATTCACTAAGAGCAGAAACTGATAATGAAGGAGACATTTTCTGAGCAGTTTCTTCAGTTTCTAGTAGGAACAATCCTAATTATTTTCTGCTCGCAGGTTTGGAGCAAATATTACTATTGTTTAATTTCAAGTCACTTCTGACATTTTCTAAAAGGCGGTCGGGGCTTCGTGTGGGGGAAGCGGCCGGTGCTGGAATCGCTATATCAGAGATTGGTGGCAGCGTTTGCATTATTTCCTCGTCTCCCGGCCTGCTATCTATGACCGGCGGACATCCCCATGTCTACACGAAGGCGTCACTTGTAGCAATTACGCTTCATTTCCATCAGACTGAGGACCCCTCTAATTACAGTTTAGTCCTAATGGGAAGCAAACACTCATCCGCTTTCATTGACTCCATCCATTCCCGTCTGATTTTCTCCGAGCTTCGCTCATTTTTCTTTCTGCTGCCCTGATAAGTTGATGAAGTCACGGAGCGCAGATTATTAACATCTCGTCTATTAAAGACGCACAATCCCCAATTATTTGTCGCTGACACCTCCCGGCCTCCGTGGGGGTCGCTCTCAGCTTACAATACAATTATTGATTGTTTGCATGAGATAAGTAATAACTGGTGGGAGCCGAGGTGACTAATTAGGAGCTGAGACAAGTGGTAATTGCCAGACATAACTCAGCTGCCTCCGCTCTCCTAATCTCGAGCTGCAGCCGGTGCCCTCCATTAATTCCCGGAACTCTACCTGTATTTGGCCAATTCCATTGGTTATTCTACAACGTGTCAGTCCATGGGGGCCGCAGTCAGATGAAAGCGCAACGTATCCGATGCCTTATTTCATCGGCTACACCAGGCGGATACTTGGAAGATGGATGTAAATGGAACCAGGATGACAGTTTGTTTCTTTCTTCTCGGAGATTAAAGAGCGGCTCCATGTAAAAGAGACAAAGAGCACAGCCCCTATTTTCCTCATTATATGGAGCTTTTACTCCGCAGCACAAAGAGTTCACGGTATGGATCCAACAGACATCGCTGCTAATGATAAACCATGCAGGCCGGAACGCTCAGATCACAGGGGTCTGACCGGGGGAAAACCTCCTTCTCTTTTACTGCAGTAACGGGATTATTTTGGGTAGGAGCTGTGCATCTACCATCCAGGGCTTCTTGTGCTCTGGTGGCTGATTTATGTATCTCATTTGCTTTTGCCTTAATAACTTCGTAGAACATAAATTGTGCAGCAATTATTAAACTTGTAATACCCGGCCTGACCACACGGTGCGCTGTGGACAATGACCTCCACACAGACACAAAGCATTATCCTCATGTATAACACAACAAACAGTATAAGGCCAGGGTCACACTAGCGAGAAACTCACACGAGTCTCGCACCTCAATACCCGGCACTGCCGCGGCGCTCAGGACCGGAGTGTGCTGTGCATGTATTTCTATCCAGCTGAACGCTCCGGTCCAGTGCCGGGTATTGAGGTGCGAGACTCGTGTGACTTTCTTGCAAGTGTGACCCCGGCATAACAAGAAGTTCCGCAACTTTCTGCTTCATTTTATGCTTCACTTGTCACAATTCTCTAACTCAGTGAAAGAAAAAGTCTCACATTGGGGAAAGAAATCCTGGAAGGAGAAACGACCTCTACTGTGCCCTGTCCGGACGACCTTCTGTAATCTCTTTCCACAAAATACACAGCAAACATGACGCATAACGTAAAAGGATCCACAAAACAGAAACATAGTAACCACATAAAATAATCAGAATTGATATATTAGAAAAGCTAAAAAAAAGAATCAGATGAAGCAAGAAAAGCGCCTGACAACAAGGTGAGAATGCCAGCAACTTCCTGTCTCCAGTTACACTCCCAGCTTCACAGCAGATTTACCTACTCTGTTCATATAGGGGCAGTATTATAGTAGTTATATTCTTGTACATAGGAGCAGTATTATAGTAGTTATATTCTTGTACATAGGAGCAGTATTATAGTAGTTATATTCTTATATATAGGAGCAGTATTATAGTAGTTATATTCTTGTACATAGGAGCAGTATTATAGTAGTTATATTCTTGTACATAGGAGCAGTATTATAGTAGTTATATTCTTGTATATAGGAGCAGTATTATAGTAGTTATATTCTTGTACATAGGAGCAGTATTATAGTAGTTATATTCTTGTATATAGGGGCAGTATTATAGTAGTTATATTCTTGTACATGGGGGCAGTATTATAGTAGTTATATTCTTGTACATAGGAGCAGTATTATAGTAGTTATATTCTTGTACATAGGAGCAGTATTATAGTAGTTATATTCTTGTATATAGGGGCAGTATTATAGTAGTTATATTCTTGTACATAGGAGCAGTATTATAGTAGTTATATTCTTGTACATAGGAGCAGTATTATAGTAGTTATATTCTTATATATAGGAGAAGTATTATAATAGTTATATTCTTGTACATAGGAGCAGTATTATAGTAGTTATATTCTTGTACATAGGAGCAGTATTATAGTAGTTATATTCTTGTACATAGGAGCAGTATTATAGTAGTTATATTCTTGTACATAGGAGCAGTATTATAGTAGTTATATTCTTGTACATAGGAGCAGTATTATAGTAGTTATATTCTTGTACATAGGAGCAGTATTATAGTAGTTATATTCTTGTACATAGGAGCAGTATTATAGTAGTTATATTCTTGTACATAGGGGCAGTATTATAGTAGTTATATTTCTTGTACATAGGTGCATATTATAGTAGTTATATTCTTGTACATAGGAGCAGTATTATAGTAGTTATATTCTTGTACATAGGAGCAGTATTATAGTAGTTATATTCTTGTACATAGGAGCAGTATTATAGTAGTTATATTCTTGTACATAGGAGCAGTATTATAGTAGTTATATTCTTGTACATTGGGGCAGTATTATAGTAGTTTATATTCTTGTACATAGGGGCAGTATTATAGTAGTTATATTCTTGTACATAGGTGCAGTATTATAGTAGTTTATTCTTGTACATAGGAGCAGTATTATAGTAGTTATACTCTTGTATATAGGAGCAGTATTATAGTAGTTATATTCTTGTACATAGGGACAGTATTATAGTATTATATTCTTGTACATAGGTGCAGTATTATAGTAGTTATATTCTTGTACATAGGGGCAGTATTATAGTAGTTATATTCTTGTACATAGGGAGCAGTATTATAGTAGTTATATTTCTTGTACATAGGGGGCAGTATTATAGTAGTTTATATTCTTGTACATAGGGGGCAGTTTTATAGTAGTTATATTCTTGTATATATGGGCAGTATTATAGTAGTCATATTCTTGTATATAGGAGCAGTATTATAGCAGTTATATTCTTGTACATAGGGCAGTATTATAGTAGTTATATTCTTGTACATAGGGGGCAGTATTATAGTAGTTATATTCTTGTACATAGGAGCAGTATTATAGTATTTTATTCTTGTACATAGGAGACAGTATTATAGTAGTTATATTCTTGTACAAGGGACAGTATTATAGTAGTTATATTCTTGTACATAGGAGCAGTATTATAAGTAGTTATATTCTTGTACATAGGGGCATATTTATATTTTATATTATTGTACAAGGGTCATATTATAGTAGTTATTTCTTGTAACATAGGGACAGTATTATAGTAGTTATATTCTTGTACATAGGAGCAGTATTATAGTAGTTATATTCTTGTACATAGGGGCAGTATTATTGTAGTTATATTCTTGTACATAGGGACAGTATTATAGTAGTTATATTCTTGTACATAGGAGCAGTATTATAGTAGTTATATTCTTGTTCATAGGGGCAGTATTATAGTAGTTATATTCTTTGTACATAGGAGACAGTATTATAGTAGTTTATTCTTGTACATAGGGACAGTATTATAGTAGTTATATTCTTGTACATAGGTGCAGTTTATAGTAGTTATATTCTTGTACATAGGAGACAGTATTAAGTAGTTATATTCTTGTACATAGGTGCAGTATTATAGTAGTTATATTCTTGTACATAGGAGCAGTATTATAGTAGTTATATTCTTGTAATAGGTGCAGTATTATAGTAGTTATTTTTCTTGTACATAGGGGGCAGTATTATAGTAGTTATATTCTTGTACATAGGAGACAGTATTATAGTATTTATATTCTTGTACATAGTGGCAGATTATAGTAGTTATATTCTTGTTAATAGGGGGCAGTATTATAGTAGTTATATTCTTGTACATAGGAGACAGTATTATAGTAGTTATATTCTTGTATATAGGGGCAGTATTATAGTAGTTATATTCTTGTACATAGGAGACAGTATTATAGTAGTTATATTCTTGTACATAGGGACAGTATTATGTAGTTATATTCTTGTACATGGGAGTAGTATTTAGTAGTTATATTCTTGTACATAGGTGCAGTATTTAAGTAGTTATATTCTTTGTACATAGGAGCAGTATTATATAGTTATATTCTTGTACATAGGGGGCAGTATTATAGTAGTTATAGTCTTGTACATAGGAGCAGTATTATAGTAGTTATATTCTTGTACATAGGAGCAGTATTTAGTAGTTATATTCTTGTACATAGGAGCAGTATTATAGTAGTTATATTTGTACATAGGGGTGATTTTATAGTAGTTATCGTCTTTGTACATAGGAGACAGTATTATAGTAGTTATATTCTTGTACATGGGGACAGTATTATAGTAGTTATTTTTCTTGTACATAGGAGCAGTATTATGTAGTTATATTCTTGTAATAGGTGCAGTATTATAGTAGTTATATTCTTGTACATAGGAGCAGTATTATAGTAGTTATATTCTTGTATATTAGGGGCAGTATTATGTAGTTATATTTTTTTACATAGGAGCAGTATTATAGTAGTTATATTCTTGTAATAGGAGCAGTATTATAGTATTATATTCTGTATATAGGGGCAGTATTTGTAGTTATATTCTTGCACATAGGAGCATTTTTAGTAGTTATATTCTTGTACATAGGGCAGTATTATAGTAGTTATATTCTTGTACATAGGAGCAGTATTATAGTAGTTATATTTTTGTACATAGGAGCAGTATTATAGTAGTTATATTCTTGTACATAGGAGACAGTATTATTTATTTATTTTACTCATTTTATAGCGCCATTAATTCCAAGCGCATTACACACATTTTTGGCACTGTCCCCCATGGAGCTCACAATTTAAATTCCCTATCAATATGTCTTTGGAATGTGGGAGGAAACCCAAGCAAACATGGGAGAACATGCAAACTCCTTGCAGATATTGTCCTTGGTGGGATTTGAACCGAGGACCCCAATGCTGCAAGGCGCAGTGCAACCACTGTGCCACCGTGCCGCCCATATCTTCTTGTACATCAAGGCAGTATTAGATTTAAGATGAGTGAGTTGACCTATCCATTAAAGTCAAAATTAGCATTGATTTTGCCAACAGTATTGTTTCATCTACTTGGTTGAAAGACTGGCAATAAAATATAAAGACCCCTGAAAGAGAATTATTGTTAGTTCAGAATTATGCAGTGCTGACTTTGGAGAAGGTCAATAGTTATAATTTATTGTCAGTGCAGTGGGTACAGAAAGTATTCAGACCCCTTTAAATTTTCCACTCATTGTTTTATTGAGTCAATTGGTAAATTCAAAAAAGTTTATTTTTTTCTCATTAATGTACACTCCGCAAGTTTTTCACCCCTGGATTTGGGGATCCCTTGCTATTCTTCCTGGCAGATCCTCTCCAGTTCCGTCAGGTTGGATGGTGAACATTGGTGGACGGCCATTTTTAGGTCTCTCCAGAGATGTCAGTTGGGTTTAGGTCAGGGCTCTGGCTGGGTCAGTCAGGAATGGTCACAGAGTTGTTCTGAAGCCACTCCTTTGTTTATTTTAGCTGTGTGCTTCGGGTCATTGTCTTGTTGGAAGGTGAATCTTCGGCCAAGTTGAGGTCCACAGCACTCTGGAAGAGGTTTTTCATCCAGGATATCTCTTACTTGGCCGTATTCATGTTTCCTTCAATTGCAACCAGTCGTCTGTCTCTGCAGTATAAACACCCCCATAGCATGATGCGCCACCACCATGTTTCACTGTTGGGATTGTATTGGGCTGGTGATGAGCATGCCTGGTTTTCTCCACACAACCGCTTAGATTATCACCAAAAAGTTCTATCTTCGTCTCAAAAATTTTTGACAGTTAGGGTGATCAATGAGTGGAACAGGCTGCCACAAGAGGTGGTGAGTTCTCCTTCAATGGAAGTCTCAAACAGAGGCTGGATAACATCTGTCTGGGATGATTTAGAGAATCCCTGCTTTGGCAGGGGGTTGGACCAGATGACCCAGGAGGTCCTTCCAACTCTACCATTCTATGATTCTATGATTCTATGATTCATCAGACCAGAATCTTATTTTCATAGTCTGGGAGTCCTTCATGTGTTTTTAGTAAACTCTATGGGCTTTCATATGTCTGGCACTGAGGAGAGGCCTCCGTCCGGCCACTCTGCATAAAGGCCCGACTGGTGGAGGCTGCAGTGATAGTTGACTTTGTGGAACTTTCTCCCATCTCGCTACTGCATCGGTGGAGCTCAGCCACAGTGATCTTGGGTTCTTCTGTCACAATCCATTTTTGGATCTGTGGCAGATTTTGCTTTTCAAATTAAAACTTTTTTCCTTTCAGGCCATCGGGGGTTGATGTCTGTTTTTCCCCCGGTGGTCGCTGGTGTAATTACTTGCTGTGAGTTGCTGATGCAGGTGGTGACCACTCCCCCATCCTTTACATGGTCACCTGATGCATCAGCTGACTGTTGGTGAATATAGGTCCTTTTGGAGCCCAACCAAAGCTGGAGTCAGGAGCTTTTGGTTCTGCAGCTGTATAATGTAATCTGGTGCCATTGGCCTCTTTCACACTTCAGTCTTTTTGGCGTCAGTTAAAATCCACCAAAGTGTGAAAATAGTAGATCTGCCAGAGAATTGCAAAAACGGATGCAAACGGATCCATTTTTAGATGGATCCGTCATGAACTTTTCAACCCGGAAAATGCATGGTACGCATGTCGGGCACGGAGGAGGGAGGAAGAGAGAGACCCCTGACAGTGTTTTCAGCATTTTCTATGGAAGCAACGGATCCGCTTGCGGATTCCATCAAAAACGGATGCAGGCGGATCCGCCACCCATAGGCGCCCATTATACAAAATGGGGACGCGGCGGATCCGTCATAGTGCGCCATTTTAGCAGACACAAAAAACGTTGCATTGAACGTTTTTAAAAAAAGCGGACGCCAAATTTACGACGATCCGTCAAAAACGGATAAAACGGACGACCATCCGTCAAAAATCCGTCACTAATGCAAGTCAATGGGAAAAAAACGGATCCGACAAAAAAAAAATGGCGGATCCGTTTTTTTCACTTTTTGGTGGATTTTGGCAGACGTCGCACGACTGAAGTGTGAAAGAGGCCTTACTCTGCTGTGTGGTGCATTGCAGCAGACAAAACTAAGTTTGTTTTTTAGTTGCCTTGTCCCCTAGGTGTCTGTTTTTTCTTTCCTTTTGCTATATTGGTGTAGTTAAAATTTATTCTCTGTGTCACCTCTTGGTGAGGGGATTGGGGGTTTAGTTCAGGGCTAAACAGGAGATAGGGACAGGTCGATGACTTGGGCTTCCCTAACTTCAAGGGTACCCCAAGTTAAGGAAAGACAGGGCACCCCCTTAGCCTGAGGGGCAGTTCAGCGGCCCAGTTCCTCATCCCATTTTCCTTACTGCCCCGTGACATCTTCTTTACCTCTCCCACCAAGGCTTTCTCCACGATTGCTCAGTTTGGCTGGACGGCCAGGTCTAGGAAGACTTCGTTTGTCCCAAACTTCTTCCATTTAAGGATTATGGAGGCCACTGTGCTCTAAGGAACCTTGAGTACTGCAGAAATTCTTTTGTATCCTTGGCCAGATGTGTTTCCTTGCCACAAAATTTTGTCTCTGAGCTCCTTGGCCTGTTCCTTTGGCCTCATGATTCTCATTTGGTCTGACATGCACTGTGAGCTGTGAGGTCTTATATAGACAGGTGTCGCCTTTACAAATCAAGTCCTATCAGTGTAATTACACACAGCTGGACTCCAATGAAGGAGTAGAACCATCTCAAGGAGGATCACAAGGAAATGGACAGCATGTGACGTAAATATGAGTGTCTGAGCAAAAGATCTGAATACTTATGACCATGGGATTTTTTCAGTTTTTCTTTTTTATTAAATTTGCAAAAATTTCTACTTTTCTGTTTTTTTTCCTTCAAGATGGGTGCAGAGTGTTACATTAATGAGAAAAAATGAACTTTATTGAATTTACCAAATGGCTGCAATGAAAAAAGAGTGAAAATTATAAAGCAGTTGAATACTTTCCGTACCCACTGTATCATAAATAGAAAAGCCGCATAATGTGCACATGCTCTTGAGGTATTGCACGCACATTTATATCACATCGATGACCATCGTTACACATCTGCTCTTTGGATTTGCACAAAAAATACTTTCTAAATATGATAATAATGCAGAAATAAGAGAGAGATATTGGAAAACGGCCAGAGATGAAATAAAGGTAATGTGATCATAGATAAGCTAATCTATCATTAACAATATCTGGTAGAGAAATGGCTTGTAGCAGATTAACTGGAAAATTCAAATAGAAAAGTAATGATATGAGGAGAGTCAGGAGACGGCAGGAAATCACCAATGCACAGAATAAAAAAATACAGCACAAATTAATAATGCGATGATTTCTTCCTTTCCATTCAACCCATGTGGGCTTCATGTTCCTAATCTGAAAATCTAAAAGCTTTGTCGCTAAAAGACTTTTCCACAGTGAGCATTTCCTTTTGCGGGGCATTAACCCTTTCTCTGCTCTGCAATGAAAAGCCTTTATTATCCCCATTTAAAAGACTGCAGTGCAGTGAGAAATCGCTGCTGATACATTGTTGCCTGCGCATTACTAATGATTTCACATACGTGCTTCCTAGCTTGTTTTTTAGGCTCCCAGAGTTACACCCGACATCCTGACATTACCTGGAGAATAGGATTTAGGGAAACCACAGAGGTGGTATGTCCCTTCTATGCTGTCGGATCATATGAGAAGTACTGTAGGTTTACGGTAACGATGTTTGGGATGAGCCCATTTACGGAGCAGCACGCATACCGTATATTGTGTGATCTCACCTGTGTGTTTCCTTCTGCTGTAAAAACATTTGGGATTTTTAAGGATTTTAGAGAAATCTTGGTGACAAGAGACTGATTATTATTATTATTTGTTTATATAGCGCCTTACATAATGATGACTGATGAACTATTGGCTCCCTGGAAAATACGTTTAAGACCAATCGGTCCAAGATTTTAGTTACACTTTGACCTCATCAATACAGGAAAAATTAAAATATTGTGATAGAAAATTAATTCCATAAGCAGAGAAAACTCCACTGAAGTTTGTGTTCGTCCACATTGCATTTCCCTGGATAATTGAATAACGCCTTCTATCATTATTAGAACAATCTGCTTTGCTCGCATTACGGAGCACAAAGGACGTCCCTGGGACGAGCGAGTCTCTCACGCAAGTCTCAGCGCTCTCGTGTTGGTACTGTGAGGCCTGCGCTGTGTGAGGAGGCCTGGCAGTCTTTTTCAGGGTTTCCAGAGATGGACTTTGCATTAGGGAAACCATGGTCTTCTACCCCCAGACCAGATCCCTGTGTTATGTCCGTGGAGAGGCGCTG